>JAPYZR010005059.1:0-16979 GCA_030522945.1 Trichopria nigra
TGGCCCCCTCTATCCCCTTCAACTTTTGTAGAGGTCATTTTTTGATATCATTCATTTTTACAGAGGTATCTGCGTGGTCGGATTAAAATGAAACACCCCATATATTGTATCGTTGTCATCTAAAGGCTCATTTTGTCTATGATCATCGATACACTCAGCAACCAATTGTCGCACAGAAAATCGAAGGTGTTTTCTTTTTGATCCCTTAAATTTTTCCATTAGTGTAACTAAATGTATGAGCCACATCTATAATGGGGAAGGTTCAAAATGTACTATTAATATTTATTGTATTTTTTCATCAATTTATTAGGATATTAGAGGGTGTAACATTTTCTGTCATTATACAGGTTCATTTCTCATTTAAATGATTAATAAAATGTTTACATTTTCATTACATTATACTTTTTTATGATTAGGATCTAAGATCGTAGATCCTAAACATAAAGAATAAATACACATTTTACTAATTATTAAAAAACGTATTGAAAGAAAATTTACATATATTGTATTAAAATCACTTAAATGATATAAAAAAAAAATTCCATATTACAATGCAAATAATAATTTAGATACTGATCATCGTAATTCAACGATATATATATCTAATTTTCTTAAATACTTTGGAATACTTTAATAAAATCATGAATGATTATAGTCATGAAAAGTTGTTCAAATCCGAGTTCTTACCCTGCTTTTTATTATATTATTAACATTTGCGTACATGTGTTCGTCATTTTCTAACCTCTAGAATTAGATTTAAAATTGTACAAAATTATATCATTACTATTCATTATATACGCAATACCTTACTCTTATTCTATAATACTTTCTTTATTTTTTGTTTTGTTTTGCGAACCGCACGTCGAACTTGAGTTTACGTATCTTCACAATACCACTATAGCAATGCGGCAATTGCGGCGTAATTCAGAAATTGAAATTTAATTAGTCATTTAACGACGATTGATTCAAGTGCCATGAAGTGACCATTTTGCGTTTCACACTTCATGAATATTCATTATCTAAACAATGTTATGCTAATAGAATTGTTTTTTTTTTTTAAATCTATGCATCCCCGATAAAATGTTATCAAAATTCACGCTTTTGCCATGTCAAGTGTGAATTTAGACGTTTGTACATTTCAATCAGGATTTTTATCTTTCGATATAATAAATGAATTTAAAGCAAAAACTTTCTCACTTTTACTGGCAAGACATCCTTCCCAATCAGCACACGTCTTTTTTAACCGAGTTCAAAAAGAATTCAAAACTTACATGAAAAAAAAAAAAAAATTCTTTTTGAACTCCTGTGCTATTCGTTAGTTTTTGATACTTTTTTTTCCTCCGAAAGACGTCCTCCATCATCTTTTGTGCGCGCACAAAATATCAAGTATTTTTTGAACACAAAAAGCGTTCATGTTTTCAAACGATAAATATACGTTATACATAAATAAGTATATACATATATAGAATTACTTAATCGTTGTAAAATTGGAAGACATTCAAGGTGTACTTGAGCTTTTAGAGTTTCTATCATTTTTTTTTTTTTTTTTTTTTTTTTTTTTTTTTTTTTTTTTTTTTTTTTTTTTTTTTTTTTTTTTTTTTTTTTTTTTTTTTTTTTCTTTTTCTTTTATTTTTTTTTTTTTTTTTTTAGAATCAAACATAAGATAAGTAAAATTTCTGTTTTTTTTTTTTTAAATTTGCCTCAACGTCCCTATCTGTATTTTTACATCGAAAGTCCAGAATCGGCATTTCTTCTAAACTCGTAATATTCGCGAAAGTTTGCGAACGTCACCTTTCACTATACAACTAAAGTGATTAACGGATTGTTCGTAATTCGAGGAATCATTGATAATGATGGCCGTCGAACTCGTAGCCGTAGTATTCGGGAGCGTGGTCGACGTACTTGGTCACCGCCAGGATCGGCTGGTGATGGGCATGATGATGGTGTTCCGGATGTTGATGTACGTGATGATGATGAGGTTCCGGAAGTGGATGTATGGATGGATGGATCTTCTTTACGACGGCGTTGAATCCATTGTGATCGTCCGCCGTGTACTCGACGATCCTGACGCTGCCGTCGGGTTCGTTAACGCTGTACGATCCATGGACGACGTCACCGTCACGCACTTCATGTTGCGTTTTCACGTCTCCGGTATGAGGGTCATGAACTCCGTAATTGAAAGTGTACTTTGGCGGTGACTGCAATAAAACGCGAGAGAGTTAAAATCAGATGTATAGAAAGAGATTTTTTATTGTGCTTTTTTTTTTTAATTTATTTGTGTTTTGTTTGTTCTTTTTTTTATAAATTTTTATGATTTAATAAATGTATGAATTCAGAAAAAATGTAAATAAAAGTTTTTCTTTTTAATTCAAGTTTTCATGAGATATAAAAAGATTTATTTTTTGTATTTCTCTTTTACGGCATTTTTTTTTTAAATAGATATGACGACATTTTTTTAGATAAAGATGTACAGATGTACGTGCACATGATGGATTGAGATTACATTTATTTAAGACAATAAAAGTTAGTAAAAAACGTTCAGTACTTTGGGAAGCTTTTTGGTCAAACCTCGTGAATAAAATGATTCAAGGATGTAAGGGGATTACACTCAGATATGCTGAGGGACAGATGTTTAATTTTAGTTTATTAATGTTGGTAGTGTAGCTGAGATAAAGGATTACGATTAATGGAAAAACTTTGATATTTCTGAAAAATAAATGAGGTATTTAACAATTTACATTTATACTTGACGTTTCTCTCGTATTTTTTAAATGGGAAATTTTTTAAAATAAAGAGATTTTATCGAGTAATGGCTTATTTTCTGCAGAAAAGGACTGTCTTTAATTTAAGAGTAATGAAATTTTAAAATTTCTAAATCACAGTAAGATGTTGCTATTTTTATTTTGTTGATAATTATTAGCCGTTACATTATCAATTTTTTAAATTTGGTTACTCTGAAGTTGTCGAGAATGCTTTTCTGAAAAAAATAAGACATTACTCGTTAAAATCTCTTTATTTTTTTTAATTGAATTAACAGAAATTTTTATTTTTAAAAAATTAGCGTCAGCTAAAGTAATCAAAAGTATTGAAACGTCTTTTTTTTCAAAATTTGGATTTTTGATCTGTAATTCTATACAATAATTACAGTTTCAAAAGAATATGCAGAAACAAATTTTGAAATGTCTTTGTCCATTTTCGTAATCTGAAAAAAGACAACAATAATTTTTAAAATCGCAAAAAAAAATTCCAACATCACAGCAATTTAATGTTATCTATTTTGCGTATATATGTTGATAACCTTGGTTTAATTACATATTTTTAATTTATACAATTTTTTTTTTCTGTATAATTGTTGAAACATAAAATTCGCACAAAAATATGCCGTTTCCCACCTAGGCACTCTGCAAATAGCTTACAGAAAGTACCAAAAATTTTCACTCTGCAAATAGCTTACAGAAAGTACCAAAAATTTTCTATGACTGTCATATATTTTAACTCTATTATCATTTTTTTATTTATTTTTTTCTTTTTTTTCTAATTCGTATAATTACTTTTTATATAAAAAAAAATCAATCTTTTTTCATTGAAAAGTCTTTGTAGATATATAAACTCAAATATATATATATAACACAATTCAAGGAGATATCAGTGTTTTGAAACTAATTTTTAAAACTAAGATTTTTTAATGAAAAAAGAAAATGATTCATTATAAACAATGAATTTCAGTCAGGTGAAAGGATGAAGATGAAGATGTTTGAAGATCTTTTCTGCGATTTTTGATAATCCTTTTTATCTTTGAGTTTATGAAACTGTCACTAAAAATAATTATGAACTGAAATTATTGAAGGACCTTCCGAAGTTCAGAAAGTTCCTAATTTTCGTTTGATGGCATTTATTAAAGTATATATATATATATATAAAGAATTTTTTTTAATAAAATTTTATTAAATTAAATACTATAAATATAAAATTTATTTTTAAATAAAATCTGATTCCTTTTATTAGAAACAATTTTATAAAATTTATACATAAAATAAGGTTAATTTAAAAGAATTTTTTATTAATATACTGTCTTTAACAAGGACTGCTTTTTTGTCAGGCGGCTTTTACGAAGACTTTTGACACTTATAAAGATGTCCTTGTAAATTTAGCATGGAAAATGACAAGGAAAAATAATATATGCAAATTTATATAAAAATTCTCGTAAAATTCACTATTTACCCTCAAATATATATACACACATATGTATGCAAAAATGTATTGTTTATAATGAATTATTTTTCGTTTCACTACAAATCTTGATTTTAAAAAATAGTTTCTTCACTGATATCTCCTTATATATACTACTTACATATAACACAATTCAAGGAGATATATATATATATATATATATATATATATATATATATATATATATCTTGTTGTATATTATTCGTATATATTAATATAATTAATGAAGAAATTATTTATGATAAAGCATGATTTCTACATGAAAATTCAATGAAACTTATGTAGCGAATAACTGAATTGAAATCATGCACGAGAATGACCATTTTGTAAGTAATCCTTTTTAAGACCAATTTTGTAGTACATCCTTTGAAGAACGTTAGAGTAATATTATATATATTGCTCGTTTATGTTACTATATATGTGTGGCGTATATATATATATATGTGGCAGTGTATTTATATTATAATAAATTAAAGAAATTTATACATTTTTCCCACAGAGTCGGGAGATATCTGAATGCAACATCGATAAAGTCGGTGCATGGAGTATAGGTCTTTATCACTGTTGCAAACACGATGCATACACGGTAGGCGGTTGCAGGTTGCGATTATTTATCATTATTTGGTAATTTCTCGCGAGGATTACCTTCTTCACCGCAATAGTCTCTTGCATAAGTATGCGGATATGATGAAAATATTCTCGTATTTCCGCGCAAAATAGATAACACCTGCTGGCAAACGAGTACAAATGCCCCGACACTTTCGTAATGGATAAATTGTCATTGTTGTGTAGTGTTATATCGTTGTTTACATATTTAAAAAAAAAATGTGTCACTGCAGTCAGTACTGAAAAATTTTAACTTCGAAAGCTGAATTTCAACACTTTAAATGAAATAGTTTTGCGTATATAATGTGCCCGAAACGAGGTATTGTTTCCAAGCGTTTATTATAATATACGTTTCGAAATCGTGTTTTTGCAAACTTCAATTTTTTACTCATTTTAAAGTAATAAATACACTTTTGCGAGCAGCAGTAGATAATCGTTGTTGATATTATACATTGATTATGTCATATAGTAAATACATGACTGTAATTTATCTCATAATGCATATATATATATACTTTTACGTTTTTAGTTATCAGACTATATATGGTTTGCCATAGTTTCTACTTTCATCACATTTTCAATAAATACTAAAATAGTTGCAGGTAAATTAACTCGTAAAAATTATTATAACCACCAATGAAAAACCTATATTTGGGTTTCGATCGTTGCGATAAAGAACTGCAAACCACTTCTGATTGTCATTCATTATTAAAACCGAAAATATAAAGTGAACACATCTACGGCATATGTATTGATATTTCCTAGATGTTGTACGTAGATACAACACCTAGGACATATGTATTGATAACCTTGGTTTAATTACATATTTTTAATTTTTACAATTTTTGTTTTCTGTATAATTGTTGAAACATAAAATTCGCACAAAAATATGCCGTTTCCCACCTAGGCACTCTGCAAATAGCTTACAGAAAGTACCAAAAATTTTCTTTTTTTTTGCTAATTCGTATAATTACTTTTTATATAATAAATTCTTGAAGAGGACTCTATCATATTGGCCGAAACGTCAAGTATAATTAGTCTTTTTGTTTACTGACCGTCTCTCACCGATACTAAAATGTTATATGAAAATATTAAATTTTTTACGTTTTATTTGATCTGCTGATATTTAAAAGCTACTTTCTGCAGAATTAAAGTAACAGAGCGCAAATTTTGAAAAAAATAAATAGTTCTAATACTTCGTAATTTCCAATTTTTTTACATTCTACTAGGTTAGGTCAATAACGCACTTTTGATATTATGTCCTGAGTATCAAGACACAAAAAATATAACGTGGAGTTGTTTATTTTTTCTTTTGAACAAATTTTAACCTCGTCACAAATAAATGTAAAAATAAATTACTAATTGATTTCTATATAGAAAAAAACGTATAAACAGAAATTTACACAAACGATCAATGAAAATCGCTATGAATGAAAAAAAAAAAATGAAATTTTCAAAAAAAAAAAAAATGAAAATTTTTCGAATAAAATCGAAACTTTGTCAATGCAAAAATCGGAACAATACTAATAATGACCGTCGTAAATAAGAGAAAGCAATCGGTCGACACTTACGTAATAGTCGTGCTCGGGTTCGTGATGGGCCTCGTGATGGGGTTCGTGATGTTCAACATAATGTTTCAGGTGGTGAAGATCGTGTTCGTCCAAGTGAAGCGGCGATGCTGAAACTGCGTGAACCGGTACCGCAATCGTAGGTACGGCCGCATGTGCCCCGTACTCTTCGGCGCTTCCGTAATCAGCGTACGACACGCTTTGATGATGGCCGCCGTTGTACCCAATCACGAGTGCCTCGCTGCACAGTAATAACGTGCCCAGAAAGCCCAAAATCTGAAAAGTCCGTTCGAACATCACTTTTCTGTTCTTTTTTTGTTTTTATTTAAAAAAAAAAAAAAAAAAAAGATTTACAAAATTCCATTTTTATGAATGTTTATGTTTTGCAGAGGATATTGATGATAATGATGATGACGATGATGATGATGTACGGTGTTTTTTAAATTAATATTTCAATAGTAGTACGTGGCAAAAATTACGATAAATAAGTCAATAGTAAGAACAATGATAATGGCGATAACGATAATGTTGATAAGGAGGAAAAAAATCATCATAAGGATGCGTTGATGATATTGTATGAGGAAGGATTATTATATGAGGTTTTTTATGATAATTTATCATGATATTATGTTACAAAAATATAATGACGATAACATTTTCGTGATAATGACAATGATAAGAATGTTGTTGTTAAGGATGATGATGATGATGATGGCGATGATTAGGATGACGATATAATAAGGATGATGATGAATGATTATTTTATGATGCTACGTTTTCTAGGTTAATATGTTGACATCGTATGGTGAAAAGTATAATCGGGATAATGATGAATAAAGAAAACAATAATACAAGTGATAATGATGAATAAAGAAAACAATAATACAAGTGATAATGATGATGATAAATTTCATGATGCCTTGATAACGAGAATAGTAAGGTAAAACATAAGGTAATAAGAAGATAAAATCATAGTGGTAATACCAAAAGATGATGGCGATGTTGAATATGATGTCGAAATTGAATGTATTTGTAATAACTTTTAAAATTTTAACAATTGCCATTATGATACTGAGCATCAATGTGTTATTAAATCAACAGTAATGATAATGTCAACAATGACATGATAATTAAAGTGACGAAGCGACGTTGATAATACTCGTTTTATAATATCATCAACGACAACAGTGAAGATTGTTGTCGAATACATTTGTTGAATGACCAATGTTGAATGGAAATGATAGTATATGAGAGACAATAATGATGATCAACATCCATAATGATAGTATGAACAATGATAAGAATGCTAATATATTATCGTTGTCCAAAATTGACAATTTTATAATTTTTGTCTTCAAAGGGTACAGTGGTGTTTATAAAATTGACAAATTCGAGAAAGATACGAGTGCCTGTAATAGTCATGTTTGGCTGTATTCATTATCATTTCTCGAGATGATGACGATGATAACGACAATGACGTTTGAGTGACATCGATATTGACAGAGAACATTGGCATTTCTGAAAATTGTCATTGCAAAAAAATTTAAATAAAAAGTAATAATTTTAATAAGGATAGAAGTCAAATGGCGATAATAACTTTGTAAAATATTTTGATGACAGTGATTGCAATGTGGGTAATAATTGTTTTACTGCTAGAGATGTTGACAATGATGATTCTTATTATCAATTTGATATCTCATGAGATATTAATCATGATTGTATAATCAATGAATGCAATTTAAATATTTTCGTACAGGTTGATATTATTCATCATCATCATCACGAAGATCATGGACATGATGAAAATTCTGATATTGTGATCATAATATTCATTGATAAGGGCAATGATGTTTGGAAAAATAAGAAGTCTGCGATGGTTATGACGATGAAGAAAATTACGATGACAATAATAATACAACGATAATACGATGTTTTGGGATATTTCGATAATAATAATTATGTGGTAATAATTATAACGACCCAACGAAAAAAAAATGTCAGATTATAATAGAAGTTTTACATGTTTCTTATAAGGCTCCTCATGAGAATTTCAATACAAGACAAGATTTTTTAAATTTAGAATCTACAGAATTTTTGTAAATGCTAGAAAGTTTCAAGGTTCACATTGTAATGAGTTTCTAGAACCATTAGATCTGCCGTTTTTAATTTTAAAAACCTGACAAAAAATTTGTCCGCCACATTGGATCTGCCATTTTGCATTTTGAAAGTCTGTACTATATATAAATTATTTAAAGACAATTAAGAAAGATTTGAAGTTGATATTATAAGACGATCTTAAGCCTTATAAAATGTAAAAACTCTACCATTTCAAAACGATTTTATGTATATAGAAAATAAATTTGAAAAGTATGCAAACTTAAAACTTTTAAGATAACTTTATGAAAATCAGTCGGAAAAGTATTAATTAAAGATTTCGAAACGGGAAAAAGTTTGTCACCGTTGCGAAAGAATGAGACGCTTATATCTTATATATATATACACCGAGACAATTAATGAATTTAAATGAAACGGAAATCAATCAAGAAGTTTCAGTTGGAGTTACTGCAATCCGATACTTCGGTCTCGGCAGTGTTCTTATTATGCCGTGACAAAAAGAAAAGATAAAAAGTGAATCGCAAAAGAAATTCAATTCATCGGCACGAGATGCCGCCGATTTGCATCCATAAAAGGCGTAATAATAAATGTCTGGGAAAATGCATTTTCCTGTTCTTCACGACGGGCACAAATAAAAGAATCGACAATCCGGATGCGACGAGAAACTTAAGCGAAATCTACTATAAAAAGAATCCGGAAAAGTATATGATATATTTTACAAGCGTATTTATTCCACGCGTAAACACGTGCTCGACTCGCGGCATATATAAGCAAAATTACACTTCACTGCTCATTAATAAACACATTAATGTGATTGTTTGGCACGATTGTTCATCTTCTGAACGTAGCTGGTAATTGCATTTCACTTTCGTTTTTATGAATGAATATTCACCGCTCGTCGGAGGAATAACAGGAGGAATCAACCAACAAATATTCAAGGGTTTGATTTTATCGATTACTGTAGCACCGCGCATTTAATCGAGTTAATAAAGGATAAAAGACATTGTTTATTTATACCTGGAATTTTCTAAATATTTTTTATCAGTAGATTTTAAAAATTATTTTTGTATTAAAATATACATACATGTCAGGAATTCTTATGTGAACTAATATAGATCTCTTTACGAATTCATATATAATGTAATTTAAAAAAAAGGTGTTCTTTATTATTACATTATGGGCTCATTCTAAATTGAAAGACACTGGAATTTTAGGAATAAATTACTTAAATTCTTTTCTGATCCTTTCTGAATTCTTTTTAGGCATTTAATATTAAAAAAATGTGTAAAAGATTTCATACGAGCGATAGTTACCGATATTTTGCAATTGTTTTCGAACGCTTTTTCTAGTAGTTTTTACTATACATAAATATAAATTCATATATCGAAATTTTTAACTGTACTGTAATAAATATTGAAGAATCAAACAACAATTAAAAAAACATCATCAAAGAATTCAAAAAGATTTAACGATGTTCTTAAAAAATTGAAAAATGTAAAAATTTATTATTTAAAAGGTATTCCAAAAGAGTTTAAAAAGAGTATAAAAAGAGTTTAAAAAGAGTTTTAAACAATTCTTAAACTTAAAAAGCGTCAAAATGAATTCTTTGATATGTATTCAAAAAGTGTTGAAAAGGAGTTCAAAAGATTAAAACAAAATAAAGCATTCATGATTGACATTTAATGTTTTAGCATTCATCGAAATCCAAACATTAAACAACAATATTACGACTCAAGCAACTCATTTATAAATTACTTTAATAATTAATAAATTACTTTTATTAATAATTTAATAACATAAATTACTTTAATAATAAATGACGGTTAATAATTAAAAAACATTACTTTACACTGTGCAACGCGAGATTAAAATAACTTAAAAATAATGTCACCATTTTAAAAATGTAATGAATTTAAGGTCAAAAAGAAACCGCCATAAACACAATATAAAAACTAAACTTCCACTGAATTCAGTTTAAATCTTGAAGTCAGAATTTTCATTTTTGAAAAGGATTAAATGTTATTCGTAAAGAATTAAATTAAAAATGAACGTCACTCTAATAATTATTAAAAAAAATGTTTATACTATGTAAATTTTTAAGCAGCTTTTCAATACAGAAATGGAATTACGTATGAACTACAATGAATACATAAGACTGTATTAAGACATACATATATAACTATAATGAATCATTACTTTTAAACAGAATAATTACACCCTTAAAAAGTGAAATTACACTCTTGACGACTCAAATAAAATTCTTGAAGGATAAATGCGAAATTTCATTCTGCATAAATGACACTCTTTCTGATTTAACATGGAATTTAATTCTACTTTTAAAAAAATGTCACTTTCATTATCAAGCGAATATCCATGAAAATAAAAAATAGTATATGGTTCTATTTTTATCTGTAAATGAAGTTGTGACATCGGGAAATTCAGAGAGTGCAGCTTTTTGAAAAACAGAAGAGTAGAGACTTAATCTCATTTCTGGTCTTTTCGGATAAAAGGAAAAGAAGAAATTCATTCAACATACTGAATCTGTTCTGACGCGAAAAGAAAAGTTTCACCGGTATATGCTAATAATAAATAATGAATTCGACATTGAATATGCTTCACGCTTAGTATGCATCTCGCGTGAAGCATATTAAAGTTGTTGGTAAAAAGAGTATTCAACGCCTTATTTGACGCTCTACTAAGCGAATAAACGAGTATATAAGGAAGCCAGTATACTCCGAAATGATGTAAAATATTGTAAAAAATTAAAACGAGACTATAATGAAAATGTAATAAATGATTGCGTTGAAAATGAATTTGAATTGAATACGAAATTGAAAATTGAAAAATTAATTAATTATATGTTCAGTTCATTTTAATTTACTGAATGAACTAGACGAAAAAAGTACATGATGAAGAAGGCGATTATGACATTACATATCTTTTTTTAATGGATAACGAATTAACTAAACAAAATTAACTAAAAAAATTGTTTTACATTGTACTACAATTAGTGCAATTAATTTAAATGCACTTTTCATTAAGCAAATATGAAAAATATCTTTCAGATAAAATCACAGTGAAAAGTCATGGTGATAACATCACACTATGAATTTAAGATTAAATATTAAACTTCTTGAAAAAAAAAAGTAGAGTACATTTAATAAATGTGAAATTGAAGTCCCGAAATTTGAATTCAAATTCATTTGTATTTTTTCCTATTAATAATATGTCACTTTTATGATATTAAATAGAATGCAATTTTATATAGTTCAATCTTGCCGTACAATGCCACCTTAAAAATGTAGAGCTTATCCGAGAGTTTATCACTAAAAGTGCATTAATTTATAATAGGATTTTCTAGTAAAAGTAATCAATATAAATAGAAAACACTAAAAATTCTAAAAATAATTGGAGAATATTAATAAATGAATAAAAATTAAAATCGTACCTAATGTAATAATTTCATTACATAAATACCATAAATACAAAAAAAAAAAAAAAAAAAAAAAAAAAAAAAAAAAAAAAAAAAATATTGCAACAAATTGACTTTCATAATTTTACGCATTTTCAGAAAAATATTAATTGATATTTTATTATAGCGAAAATGAAAAAAAAAGTGTTTAAAAAACGTAACAATACCAACATTTCCTACGTAAACTTCCTGGGGGGATTTTTCTACTGAAATTGAAATTACAACATCGATTTGAAGGTATAGCGTAAAACTTCACACTGTGAATACTATCGCCATATCGATATTCTTGAAAATCTGAATTATTCTCTAAATTTGTATGGGGGCATACAATGGTAGTCTATTTTTTTAATAGTATAATTTTCTAAAATTATCAATAAAACAACTCACGTAACTCCTCGAAGTGTTTAACAAAAGAATGATCCAAATTTCACTCGAAAAAGTTAGGATATAAATTTCCTACTTTTTTTTTGGCCCGGCGGAAAAACACATTCAAACCCTTTGATGAATACTTATCGTTCAATTAAACGTTTTGTTATTTTACAAAAAAAAAATATTAAACAATGTAGTACATCAATGTAATTTAATTAATTATGAAATAAATCACAATCTTCAGACAATAATACTTTTCATTATCAGTATATATAATATAATAACACTTTGGACAATCTCCATCTATTTTATTTTGGTTTTGTTTTTTGTTTTTTTATTTGTTTTGTGTTTGTTTTTGTTTGTTTTGTTGGAATTTCTGCAATTGAAATAAACTTGTCGTTATTTAAAACTATCTGCGAGACTGTCCATTAGTATGACAGAACAGAGACAAAGACAGTATAAAGACAAATTCACCCTTCAGTGCAATATTTCCTATAAAAGTATAATTGGTATTTTTCTATCGCATTTTACTGATTTCTTTACTCATCGACGTTAGAACGAATGAAATCTCTCCTAGAATAAGTGACTTCAAATTTATATAACTTTTATACAAAGAAGTGTCATCTTTGTAGAACAAACCATAAAAATTTTATTACTATTATCACCACTAACTTTAACCAAATTGTAATTATTATTTTTATAATTGTTATTTTTTTATTTTTATTTATGTATTTTATTTATTTATTTTTAATTGATAATCATGGACAAAATTGAATCGTCTTGCATTCAGAGAAAAAATTTAAAAGCAGTTATTGGGCGAACAAAATCTAAATTTTCATATAATTCTAAAATCAGAATGTTGAGTTATTTTGATATCTTGTACAATTTATGATGAACTTAGAATAAGTTCCGAAGATTGTAGAAATCAATTCAATTTTTTTTTCCACAAGGATTAACTTAGAACTTGGTAATCAACAGATTTATTTATTCAATTAATTCTGTTCGATCAACAGGACTCAATGTTTTGAACCCGATTTTTCTGACACATTGGGTTCAAATCCTATCAACGAATGTCTACATCGAATCCAAAAACTTATACTTTTTACAAAAATATTTATTTAACTGTTCCGTAAAGCAGGATGCAAGGTCTTCTAAGATTTTCAAAAAGCTCCAGGAACCAATAAGTTCAGGTATTCCGTTAGCATTAAAAAAAAAACAATTTCAATGTTTCGAAAACCCATCCTTTCGATGCAAACCCAGACAAACGAACAAAGGGCGAAAAATTCGCGCAACGACACGACAATGTAAGGCACACTCGCGTAAATCATGATCGTTCATGGTGCACAAAAAATATCGAGCAGTGGCTAATACCTGCAACATGATGTCACGCGAAATAAAGCAAGTTAACGTGCAAATGCTATAAAGTTTCCTACGTGAGAGCGCACGAAGACACTGATAGCATCATCCCCGAACGTTGGGCTTATATCCATCTCCCACCAAGTTTAATGCAGCACCCATTCTATAGCCGCACTTGCTAAAAGAGTGCCCACCTACTTCTACTTGGCTTCCACTTGGGTTATGTCTATACTATTCGTCTTTCGCCTCCATGCGGCTTTTTGCCGCTGCCGTCTTACGTTACGGGCCCTAAAGACTTTAGCATCCTATCCTTTCACGTAACTGCACGTAAGTAGGGGAAGTCTGGCCAAGTCGTGATTTTGTCCACATACTTGACCCTTTCATTGAGCGACGACTCGTGACCAAGAGAGCCATGCACTTCGTCCAGTTACATAGTTGGAAATGAAAATGGGTCGAAAAATAACGGTAAAACTGACGAATTTGACTTTTGATTTTGATAGACGAAAATACATAAAAAAATAGATTGTTGAAAATGATTGTTTTGAAAATAGAGCGAAAAAGACTTGGATACAGGGGTTGGACTCGATGGTCACGATATAGACAATGATGAAAACGATTACGACAATGATTTCGATGATGAAAATAGAAGCGTTGAATTTCGGAAAAATGATGACATGAAATCAAACGATGTCACGAAGATTATGATCAGTGATGTCAATGATAACGACGACAGACGTGATTAAGTCTACGATGAATAAGTCGATGACAAATATGACAACGACTATTATAATTTTCACGAATCTTTACTGCAGATTTCACAATGTCGTTACAACAAAATCTTAACTCGATGAAAATGACAAACCCATTGATACAAAGAGAATGATGGACTTAATGATGTAAAAGAAATTACGGAAATACTGTCATGATGTTTGACCTTTCGTTGTTGCCAATGAAGACGATGCGCTTAATGATAATATCGATAATGACGGTAGACCCGACGATAATAATGATGAAGACGGTATGATGAAAATGAGGATTATGAGGATCACATCAATGACGTCATATAAAAATGACGATATTTATAACAACGGCAAAATTGAGCTGATTATGGTAGGGATGAAGATGCGAGACAAATATAGTAATGCTGGCAACAAACAACAATAGCAGATAAAAACAGATGTAATGTAATAAGGAATCCTTTGTATCAACATAAATGTACATATGTTACGACAACTTCGATATCGACGTATAGTACGACGATAAATAGGATGAGGCCGATACTATAATGCAGGGGAAAAAAAGATGCGATCGTGATACCGATCATTGCAATCATTTAACCTGACGATGGTCTCAATCAGAACATCAAGATGATGAGAATAAGTGTCCCCGATGATAATATAACAAGTGTAATGTTCATGATAACGACGATAATTATAGTGCAAGTAACATCAATGCAAAGAATGAGCCTTCATCATTGATAAGCCAAATGATGTTTTGGCAATACCCTAGAATAAAACTGAACCAGATATAGATAGATAGCGGAAAAGGAGCTGCTAGAATATTAATGATGAGAATATCGGTGAAAAAAATGAAAAGGACATCTCTGGAAATTATTGACATTGCTACAGTAATTAAAATTATAATTTTCTTTTTATATGAACCGTTAGTATTAATTTATTTCAAACTTTCTTGATGGCCAGTTTGACATTTATATCATACTTTATATAGATATATAAGATCAATTTAATGAACTGTAATGTCCATCAAGAAAGTTTGAAATAAATTGCTACAGTGACCGTGATGACAGTGTGCAAATTCTAAATTATGTTAGCTTAAAATACTGACAATGTCGATAATAAATAGAGAGGTCGTGATGTTATTACCATACAAATGATGACAGAACAGAAATGACAAAAACATCATTGATAATGATAATGGCGGTACGTAAAATGGCGACAAACTCATAAGGATAATACATGTTTACGAAAGGGAATACATGTGTGTAAAGAAAACATTTGTTAATTTTGATTATTGTCAATTTTACTTCTACTTTATTGATGGAATAACGTAACATATGTAACCATGAATATGGTAAATTAAGCAGAAGTATCTGTAATGATGTTCGTGATGATATTCATAACGTTTTTTATAATTTCATATAAACAAAGATAAAATGACGACGATCATCACAATTGCAGTTACTAGCACAAGTACGTCTACTAGACGTAAACATGAATACATTTTCTAATTGACAAGATTTGGACGTACTTTGATTGTACGATGAACATGTGATCATACATATTTGGACATCCAATGTACGTCCAATTTTTAATTCATAGACGAATGTGCGAAATTGAACGAATCATAAACGGCCAATGAACGTTCAGTGATAATTGGCAAAGTGGTATAATTGTAGAAATGACAATGAATTTTAGGAGCATCGAAGAGAATGCCATGGTTATTACATGTATAATGGTAATTTCATTGTTGTCAATTATCACAGTGCCAATTCGCATTATTATTGTTAATAGCAATGTCCTAAAGCGTTGACATTTAAATTTACTTCGAATAAAATGTAATTGTAAAATCCTAATTTAAATTCAAAATTTAAATTATTATAGAATCTAAAACAATGAAAATTTCCGACATTTAAAAAAAATCTTTCATTCATTTTATTGTTTCTTGAATTTTGAAACGCATTCAAATCGTTCGAGGTGAACGTCCTGAAATTTCACAACGATGTCTTTGAAAAAATTAACGATCGATGACATGAAAATTCATTCATAGAAAGGGTGGGTCGTCCAACGCCCATCATGAAATGCAATTTGCGTAATATAAAAAAATGCCATTGGCACACGACTTAAGGAATTCAATGTCCAACTAGCGCAAAGCATTTAAAATTAAATCTGATAGAATTCATTACGATCTCTTTGGAGAATTTTAAAAGAAATGTTGTAGGATACAACAATGAGCGTGCTATTGGATAATTGTGAAATAAATTTCTTCAACTTGTTTGAAAATTTGTAAATATTCCATTTTTTTATAGTTGAAGAATTATTACTTTTGGGTTTTACTTTAACGACTTATGAAATGCTTAAAATAATTTATGGATTTGCTGAGATGCTTTATAAATATTAAACGTTTCAATAATAGATTTTTCTTCATCCCACATAGCAATTTGTTACTGAGATGTCTAAAAGATATCTAAAAGATATCTTGATGAAGATATCTTGAGCAAGATGTCTAAAAGATATCTAAAAGTC
>JAPYZR010005060.1:0-20558 GCA_030522945.1 Trichopria nigra
ATAGATTTCCACCAAAAAATTCCCAAAATTGAAGAAACGGAAAAATTTTTGTTGGTAAATTCAATACTTCGCCGCCTTGCGTCAGGCGAAGTAATAAATTCATTTTGGTATGGCATGACTATTTTTTAACCAATTTATATAATCAATCGAATTGACTATAGTAAACGAAAAAGGATTGAACATTCAAACGTTGAATTAAGAAAGATTGGGAAGTATATGTGTCGGTATTTAAAACGATTATGAATCCGTCTTAATACGATTTTTAAACTTTCAGTCCTTTACCCTTTTCTGGGTAAACAATAAATGATTCAAAACAATTGAAAATGTTCAATCCTTCTGAATCCCTCATTATATCTTTCTTAAGAATCCAAATTCTGCATCCTGCAATAAGGATTAAAGCGCATTAACAAAGATAAATCTGAATCATATTGTATTCAAATTTATAAATATAAATATATAGAAATTCATTCATTTTTATATTACTGATTCCTTTTCTGTCCATTTGTAATCAAACAAATAATACAATAAATAAAAACGATTCTGCAGAATTGAAAAATGTTAAAACTTCTTAATCTTTACAAGTCCTGCATTCAAGAAGATTGGAAAAATAACTCTGAATTGCATAATTATTATAGGATTATAAAATATTGAAATGAATATAGAAATTAATTCATTTTTGTAGCATCAACTCCTATTCAACCCATTTATAATTAATAATCGAATTAACCGTGAACAAAAAATGATTCGGAAGAATTGAAAATTTTCAATCCCTTAATATAATCAATATAAATCCAAATTCTTCATCATTGCAAAAAGGTTAAACAGAATCGAAAAAAGTAACTCAGAATCATATTATATACAAATTGACGAATGTAAAATATTGAAATACATGAATTCATTTTGGTACAGTCCAATCCTTTTTTATCCATTTATAATTAATAATCAATCAGTAAACAAATGATTATAGAAAGAATTGAAATCATCACTCTATGAACTTCAGTTTCATTGTACGGTGTATTTTTTTTACTTTTAACAATATATGTATTATTCATTAACAGTACATGTAACAAATGAGAAAAACGATTTGAAACTTTGTTGTACTAGACAAATGTTAATATTATAGGAGTTTCATAAGTAATTAAATATCAATATGTCGTATAAATAATTTCTAAATCCATTCTATTTTTTCGACAAAAAGTTTCAGTTAAATAGTTATAAACATCACTTAAAAAGCTCCTTATATTAAATATTGACTAAAATCACATTATTAACTTCAAATATTGTTAATTAGTACAAAATCACCGATATTTTTCTTTTGTGTTTCCAAATAAATATACGTCAACATTAAAAGAAGTGAATACATTCGGATCAATGAAAATATTCTTGACGTCATATTCCGACTGTTACGGAGTAATTTTCAATTACGGAGTAAAGGAAAAACATACTACATACGCACATATATATGCGGTTCCATTATTAAAAATGTTCATGTCTGGCGTTTCGATTCGTTCCTGATCCTCCTTATACGGACAAATTGACTTTAAAAAACAATTACAATTGTATTAATGAACTGATAAGAGTGCATCCTAATTATTTAAATAGAAAATAAAAAAAAAAAAAAAAAAATGCGAGGACATTAAGAAAATCATCACAATTTGAAATAATTCGAATTCATTTGTATTTATGGCCGTATGAAATGTAGACAAAGAGCAGGATCATATGGTGAATAATAATTGGGCTGGCATTAGAAGGGCATATAGGGGATGGAGCCCTGTACTTTTACAAATTAAAAACAGAGAAATTAAAAAGTGCAATACTGTAAGTAGGGGAAATTTTTACGACAGTTCATTAGCATAATTATAATGTGTTCGTTTCTTTTTTTTTATTTTGATGTATTCCATCGGTACGAGATTGCATAAATAAATATAATAATGAAGGTTTATTGAATATAAACTTTATTTATTTTCTAAAAAAATTATTCAATGACATTTGAAGTAATAAACGTCTCAATTATAAAATTATAAATAATTTTTCACGTATTTTTTAACATTTTAGTTATGAATGTTACGTTCCTCGATGTCTTTCAATGAAAAGAATTTTCGATATTTTTCCAATATTTCTAAGAATTGTAAAAATCGGTTTATGGACTTTATCAATCGTCAGAAATTTAGTTTAATAAATTTCTAAATGTTTGTAAATCGGGAAGGAGTGCTCTTATTCATCAAATGCTCTGTTTTTTTTTTAATGCTTCTTTGAGATCGCTCTTACAGTTCACATAAAAATAAGCTAAGAAATCGACGTGTAGAAGGACTTGAAGAGTACCATTTTGTACTCATTCCCTCCAACTTTTTAACAATCCTGAGATAAACGTATAAGAAAGTAAAAAATATTCAATAAGTATTTAATGTAATTATAGTTTAAAACCAAAGTCATATATATATCAAAAGATATAATAATTTTCGTATACGGACATGTGATTTGTTATTAAACGTTATTAATAATATTCTTCATGAGGTAGTCTTTACGATCATTGTTATGTATGCATAACACTATTAAATTGTGTTTTACTACGTCGTATACGGAAGAAGGACTAAATATTGAATTTGTTGATTATGAGGAAGATTCGATATAAATAATTGACGTAACATTATAGCAGCACACATTCATACAGCGTGAGAGTAATTAAGTGGTGATTCACGAGAAGCTGCTGAGAATTCGATATGGTAATTACCCAGATGGAATTGGGAATTTCCCAAGAAACCACATTAGATGGTGCAATTACTAATGATACTATAGTAGTAGTAGTATATATATATATACTTATATATATATATATATATATATATATATAGTATACATATTTTATATAGTAGCAGTATATTATATATATATATATATATAGATATTAATATATTATTATAGGACAATATAGCGGATAATTAAATAAAATTTTAAATAACGGTTTATAACGAATGCTCCTGTGTTGAGGTTCAAACAGTGCATCAGTGTATTTGAAATCAACTGACCCAAATTGCCATGAAATCTCGTACGAATATATACTTGAATTACACGTTCATCGTTCTCTCTGGCTTGAAATGTTGATGTAATCCATCATTCTCAAAAATTTGAATGAAAGGCAGTATATATATGTATGTTTTTATGTATATGATTTTACGTTTGTATGTATGTCCATGTTTTTAAAATGGATTTTTGAATACACGTATCTCATTTCAGAATATTTTCAAACAAAATTTAAAAAATATAATTCAGTGGACCGGCATGTTAAGAAGTTGATGAAATTTTAAGAAGTGATGTAGTCTTCCATGTTCGATTTGCTATTTGCAATTTTTAAAGTTATATAGCCATTCTTAAAGAAAATAAAAAAAATTGACAATCGGACCGTCACATTTTTTAACTTTGGAAATTCACGATATAGTAGGATTCGCAGCAGAGAAGTAATTATAGTAACGCAGAAATATAGCCACACATATATATGCACACTACACTACAAAGGGATAATTAGTTACAGGTATAATTAGTTAAAGATTAAAACATTAAAACTCAATTTAAACCTGTCAATATTACGTTACTTCGCTGAAAGTTTTTAAAATTCCTTTGTCTCGTTCCACGAAAAGGCAATATTCTGCTAAACATTGTTCATTTTTCACCAATATTTTCAATAAAAAGTGTGATCTCTTTTACTTCAGCTTATGCGTATAGCACACATTACACTGCACGAGCGATTAATCAATCCGTGGATTTTCTTTTGTTATTGCCGGTGAAGTAATTAATGGCACGCAAACTAATCGACGATATTGATTTTTCTCTACTGCAGCCGTAGTTTTTTATGAACTTTTATCAATCAACCATAACAGTATCATAAATGAATGAACTTTGTCAACGAAACAGAACAACATAATAGAATAATATTAAATACTTTTTTTATATGAAATATCGAAAAATGTATAAATATTCATTTAATAAGTGTCTGCAACATATAGATTCAAGGACACAAATTCAGTTAAAAATCATCATTTGAAAAGAAAAAGAACAAAAAGAACGGTTTAAAACAACATAAGAATAAAATAATTGAAATGAAAACTTGACAAACGAGAATGAAATAAATTAATAAAAGTGAATGAAAATCCACGAATTAAAGGTATATGTATACTAATAAACACAATTAAATGAAAAAGAATCCAACACAAAAATGAAATTTCACATGATAAAAGAATAACGAAACATAATATTCGAAAAAAATGAAAATAACAATGGAGAAACAGATCGACGAATAATAAAATATGTATGGAAATAATTATTTTTAGAAAGCATTATTTTTCCATGCCACTATATGTATTTACATAACCATAATAAGTAAAAAAAAGCGTTTAATATCGTTATTAGCTAATTATAGTAATTAAACAATACGAAATTATCAACGATTAAACTCTTTTATATTTATTGTACTTGATTAAATTTCAATTGAATTCACTGTCACTGTTTTTTAATGAATTATTGAATACGGCTTTATATTTTTATTTATTATCATGGAAAGTACGAGGTAGATATACAATATTATTTATACTAATCACACAATATTATACCGGAATGTATAATCGAACGACGAATATAATTAATGAATAATTATTTGATGCCCGTACTACATTTAGTATTTATAGAAATTAAAACAACTTTGCATTATGGTACTTCTCAAGTTTCATTACCAGACTAAAAACACTGACTTTGTGCTGCTTTCTCATTTTTCATTTCGAGCTTGATTAAAAACACTGAGTTTACTCGCGTTCCACTACCTTTTATTGAGATTTTGGATTGAAAACTCTCGGGACTCTATCCCCTGCCTTTCTTCATTACGATTTTTTTTCTTTCACGTTTATCATTTATTCCTTATTTATATTAATTTCATTTTTATACATAAGACAAACTTATACAAATAAAAATATTTAACATCTATTGCGTCTAATAATTCATTTTAAGTTTGTGAAGTTTATCTTCATTTACAATATCACTTTTGACGTGTAAATTTAGATTAACGTTTATTTACTTTTTCGAATTTCAAAAGTAAATGTCGATAAATTTCGTGGCTACAAAATGTCGGTCAAAGCTCTACTGAAGACCTCAAGTCTATTTTGAATCTGGCTAATCCTGGGCGATTTAAATGAATCCTCCTAAACCACAAAAACCTTTGCGATTTAGGAGATTTCTCCGCTTAAGCCCGTAGACAAATATGTAATTATTTATCGTCAATCTCGTATCTATACATCGTATAAAAATGGAAAATTATAAAAGTAATCTTGGTTTATACCGTCAGACTTTAATTGACTTTAAAATTAATTTCCCAGTCGCTTGCCGAAGTATTTGACGTTTTGACATTTGAAAGAGAAACTTTCGAGAAATCCAGACTATCGTCGATATTGGATCTTCGATATTGACGGTATATTTTCAAGAATTTTGTATATTTGTACACATAACGAATTTTGAAATTTATGTACATTATATTTCTTTCCTGGACCTTACGCTACTGTTGTCTGTGAATATTTTGTACTCTGAACAATTTATTAGGTTAAAAGTTTTGATTTAATGCCGAATATGTAATCTTATTTCACATTACCGAGTCAGCACGTATATATTCTTTCATATTTATAATCTCAGTAAATCCCTTTTAATTCGAACTTATATAAATTGTACATAAAAGCACCCGCTACTTGTCAGTCCTATATACAAAGTTGGATAAAAGCACTTTTATCTAAAAGATGAATTAGATAAACCCTCTCGCGAGACTAAGAGAATAAGGTAAGAAAAACCAGGTTGGGTATAAAATATGGAGAAGGTGAATTCTTTCAACCGAAGTCAACAGCGATTTGTTGGAATGACGTAACAGCGCCGTAATGTCTGCCACGGGTCAGGCGTAAGGAAAATACGGCGAGCTTCTCCAAAATCTAAAATTTATCCAAAATCCTAATACTCTATAAAATACAAAAGAATACATTTATATATGAACATAGGAATTGTGTAATTTTGTTATATAACTTAGTGATAGTTATACGTATGTTCAGTTCAAATATGGTTATATTTTTAAATGATGTGCAATTTCGAAGATAATTCTTATCGATTCGTTTTAATTGCGAACTAAGCAAGATCTATATACGTATATAAACTATATATATATATATATATATATATATATATAAATGAAATCCATGAATTTCAGGGGTTGTAAAGGCACCGGTGCGAGATTATGCAATTTTCAGTATACCAGGGCTCGGGATCGATCCTGGTTCCTACCAGCCTAAAGTCGGTTACTCCAACGATTCGGCCAACTCGGCCGTTTGATTATGTAACCGTTTTTCTTGGTCAAAGTTGCAAATTCCAGTCCAACAATTCCAAATATTAGTGGAACTGTTCGAAAATCTAGCTTGTATAGGTATATATATTTCACAACATCAACCGACGCAAATCTAGTAAATTCCAATACTTTTAAATTCGTTTGTTTTAAATATAGTTTATATATATACATAAGTGTTTTTTAATGTATGTAGATTCGTATGGTTAACTTGTTGGGATATAATTTATGCTAGTAACAGAGGACAGCAAATCTCAAGAAACGAAATATGAATTTAGCATTTGAAGATTTGTTTAATTAAGAAATATTTTTGAATTTCCTCCTTTTTTATGGCACGTGCAGGGTACTTCAAAAGATGAACAACGACCAAGCATAAGTAGTTGTTGGGATATCCAAACAAACCACTATGTTTTCTTTTAATGAAGAATAATTTAGTAATGTATAGTGTAGAATATAGTTGAATGGAGAACCGATAAGTTCACTATTGAAGTTCTTTTATAATGAAAACAACAACATTTAAAAATACAATAAGTAAAGCACACTGAAATATTTTTGGTACGTTTTTTGTTTCGTTCAATAGAATTTTGTACAATAATCTGAGAAAATAAGAAAACGAAACACTTGAAAGATGTTGGCGACAGATGAAAATTTACGAAAAAGTCCATACATTGATAGAAATAAAATTGACTAACTAAAATAAGTGTAAACCAAAATAATGACAATGAGAAAATATACGATGAGAATGATACATATTAAAAACTCCATTTTTAAAGTGAGTCGGAGAATTTTCACTCCTCAAAATGTATATCATCAAAAAGTGTATATTAATATAAAAAAGGAATGAAGATGAAAGTATGAAAATTAAAGTTTTCGAGTTGACTATATATCAAAAAAATTACTATTTACATAAATATTTTTTATATATTTTCTTAAATATATATAGACTCAAATTTTCAAGAATTAATTTGCATTGTAGAAAGTGCAAAAGAAAAAATCTAAACTTCCACAATAAAGTTTTATTAAAAAAGAAAACATTAGTCCCGGCAAAATTTATATATTTTATTAATATTCTGTCACTTGACATATTTAATTATCGCATTATCTGTATTAACGTAACCTTCATCCGTTTCTTACATTATTTTAATAGTTTATTTGACATAAATAATATAAATATGCTTAAATGCAAAGACACGTAATCTATGAAGGCTGCAAGCTTTTATCGAGATTGTATGCAAGTAAAACAAGTAACACGCATGCACTAAATGTAAATTTACTTTTTACACATATATACTACTATTATCGCTAAAAATTAATACGACGATTTATATGTGAAGATAAAACAAGCAATATCGTTGAAAACAAGTCATCATTTAGATATATTTCTGACAAACATTTCATATTGGTCTGTCGAGCATATATTTTAAAAAATTCCATATATACATACATATACTTACAGTTCCTGAAAACGTCAGTATATAATTTCCATTTGCAAATGATTAAGTACGTTTTTATTCTAATAATTTGATCTAAAATCATGCATGAAGTTTAATTTAATCCAACGAAATACAGGTTTTTCCTAGCCTATATATGTATAGGAGAATTTAAGGTTGTTGATGTAGAGTCTGAAATCGTTATTCATAATTGGAAAATGACCAATATCCCTGGTAGAAATTCTATCCAATTTCACTAGATACAATCTAGTTGCTGTCTAGAATCACTGATTTAAATAAGTGTAGGCAATAAAAGTAGTGTTCATAAACTGAACAATAACTAGATAAAAATAAATAGACCAGTTTTTTGTTACAACTGTCCAAATGGCCACAATTTTACCTAAATATCTTGCCTAATAAACGCAGTAAAATTATTCAAAATATGTATTGGACAAATGTTTCGAAATGCAATACTTATGCAAAACCTAGTAGGACGATCTTTGACCTGTTCTATTATAATTTAATAAACATAGAACGGCTGCAATTGATCTTTTCAAACGTAAATATTGGAGAAGATGGTGAGGTTGAGGTCAGCAATCCTGTCAGATATGAAGAAGAAGGTGATGAAGAAATCCCACATGTCCAAGTTGGTAAAAATGATATTTGTGAAAGGTTTAATGACAAAATAACAATGCAGATATAATGATAATATGAGCAAAGAATATGATGATGAAACTTATTAACAAAATCGCCAATGTATAATGCATAAGTCTGTCCTTGTTTAAGAGGTCTTGTTTACATTACAACTTACTTTCAGTCAATTTTCTTGCTTAATTCAGGATTTTAATCGCATTTCTTGGATGAATTTAAGTATTTCTTTCTACATTGACCTTATTCATTATAAATGTATATAAAAAATATTACAATAATATTGGGCGGAATGTAGGAAGAAATTGGACAGAAAATGCTTAGGTAAGCCGGGACGGATGTGCCTAAAAATGTTGCAAGATTTCTATAAAAAAAAAGCTATCTATCAAGGAAAATTTTATATTTCCTTCAAACTAGATGATAGATAGAAACACATTAGGTCAAAAATTTCGAATAATTGCCAGGGATGACGAACCAAAATTAAAAAAAAAAATTAAAAGTAATGCAAATCATACAATATTCCATGTATTTGAAAGTTCCGGGTTTGCATCAATACGACGTATAAATTTCGAAATGAATATGGTTGATCCAATATGATGGACCTAAATTCGAAAATGCAAATCTCATATATACAATAAATCTTTCCGTTAAAAATAATTGTCACTTCGACATCATGCTTCATCCGTTTCAGGTCCAATAAAAGTTAATATTTTTATCGCATAAATTTGCAATCTTGCAATCTCGCTGTCGGTTATTACAATGAATTTCCAAATTTCCAAGCTAAAATGCCAACATGGCATGCGTGACATTCCAGTTACATCCCTATTGTGTGCTAGAGGAATGTGAAACGATGCACGTGTTCGTATTAGGAGCTTGGCAACCCACCCTGAAAATGTTGAAGGAGCACATGTAGATGCTGCACTAGCTTTATACGAACTTGTGATACCGTGATGATACTAAATGTGATTAACAAAGTTTGAGTAACCGGATTAATCGGCGCATTGACTCGTTAACTTCCGGTTACATCCGCGTCATCCAGAAAAAATGTTATTAGCTTATGTAGGAAGATTGAATACTGATCATTATATATATATATATATACTTTTTGAAGAATGAATTCGTAGGATTTTCGAAAATCCAACTTAATCTAATTCATCCCCGTAAGAGTGAATTTCTCTCGTCTACTGCTTAAAAGAGATGTAACTGCGGGAAATAAAAAAATATGCATCAGTTATAATGAATACGTCCATCGACGCAAATTTTACAGTAATTATAAGCACTTTGGTAACTTTTACCATTTGTGTTTCTCGGTACATTTTTGTACCATTGTAAAGCGTTTCGTTGCACGTAATCTCTGAAAAAGCAACATGAAACAAAGGTGTATAAAAATTAAATGTCGAGAACTTTTTTCCGCCTCGAGACCGGACCGGTTGAATGGCGAAAGCTGAATGTGCAACATGAAACACTTCTGGAGCTCATATCGCCATACTATAAAATACGTAAACCGCATAAGAAAACAACTGTATTGGTATATACGTATAGGTATTTTATTCATATTTCGTGGTGACAATTCTGTTCAATAAATTATACACGTCTATAATTTGTGATGTTTCATATATACATATATATATAATCTGATATTAATACGGAAATGTATTATTTTCTATCATGTTTCGTTTAATACTCGAGACTACTACATATTCAATAAATATGATAAATAATGAAAGAGAAAAGTTGTTAAGTATATCAAAAGTCTTCTAAAACATATATCAATCTTTAAAAATTAAACCAATAAATCTTATATTTACATCTATGTGTGTTCATGTTATAAAGAAGACATTGCTTTTAGTTGACTTTTATCATAGTAAATTATACATCGTTAATGATAACAGATGTTCTGCCCGAATTGTCCGCATCAATCATTCGACGTTTCATTATAATATCATTTAATTATTTCAATACCTTTTTGTATAGAGTGTAATTTGCTATAATGCATCCCGAATACTATAATAACTACACTATATTACACGATATATATCCATTAAGATGGTTTGTAACTGTTAAATCATTTTCGTAAACTCGAGGGCGATGAATCATTTATCATATCGCGAATTCGGTCATTGTATAAATGATACATATTTCCGCTTAAGTTTCGATGCATCACATTTTGACATATGTATGTCGACGCTGGTCGCATATTGTTTTTTTTTTTTTTTTATAATTTTTTTCCTATATTACGCAAACGGACGTTCGCTGTGTTTTAATAAAACGGATATATACACCCGTCATATTCCCTAATATTAATTTTATTATGGAGCTTATAATAAAAAGATGAGTGATTCGGAATCGAAGCGCGTTAATGCCCTTGTTAAAAAATTTCACGTGACAACTATTATCTTCCGTAAATGACGGATACATATTTAAGCTGCCGTATAGTATAGAGAAGTTTGTTTAAACATTTAAAACGTTATGTTTCAATATAGTGTAGAACCTGAATTTTGAATGATCTATTATTAGGATTTTTTATACTTTTGAAGTGATACGAAATCAGTTTTGAGATTATGTTGTCAGATGCGCTTGCATTTATGAATTTACTTCATAATGATCTAAACACATTTTCTATTTTGTAAAATTGTTCTTGAAATGTACAATTATACCAACTATGTAATATAACTCAGGAATGGCCTTAATTAATTAAGAAAACAACCAAAATTGGGTTTAAAAAACCGGAAAAGTACCGACGTCGAAACAGAGTTGCTCGTATATCGGTATTTTCTTGGTTGCTTTGCGGTTTATTATCAAAAAATAACCGCAGTAAACTTCATAAATATCGGTATTTTTCGGGTTTTATTGTGGTTTAATTTGGTTACCGTTTCCGATAGGGCATCTCAGCTACAACCCAAGTTTTTTTAATTAAAGAAGATTTAATTAAAATTCAATAATTGCGCCGTAAATAATACACCAGCAAACACAAAATTAACAGGTAATATAACTATAGGATGTAATATTTATCTAACAAATGATAATTATATCAATGTTACATTATATCGTTATATATATTTTTTATTTGAGTTTTCAAAGAAAACCAAGATTTTAAAAAAACCGAAGTACATTTAGCATGGGAAAAACGCATTAATTTCGAGCACGCGAATCAGATACCGAAGCAAAGTCCCAGCCGTTCCGTTTATCATAATTAGCCTGTAATTTCGCGAAAGAAAAAGCGAAACAATTTTTTTTTCTGCCCCGCAGGCAAGGTCAAGAAGTAGCGATTTCTCCAGACGACGATCCATTTGCATTTTGACACGCAAATTGATTGGCGGAAACACGAACGAGTTTAATTCACGATTTGAATAATCACGACCCCTATATATATAGATACGTGTACGTGCGTTTCCTGACCTGGATTTTCATTTTTTTTTTGTCGTTTGTTTCTTTTTTCCTGCTTAAGTGTTATGACAATGATAAGAACATGCGTCGATATACTATAGTAGAGCTCGGAATGCAACGAATCGTTAAAAGTTCGTGGTGCGAACGCGTTATACCGCTGGTCTGCAGTCGCGAATACGTTCAACGGCTCTGGGTCAAGTACGTAATGTATGTATATGTTGCACACTGTATACACGTTACGTATTCACGCAAGTAGTTTTCCATGTGCCATCACGAGGGTTTCGAAAGGGAGTAAATTTGCAAAGTGGTTTAACACGAGATTTGCACTTTTGCTCTCGTAAGAAAAAGAAATAAAAATAAATAAACCATAAAGCGAGAAATTCCAAGGGAAGCTAGAGAGCAAAGAGGGAAAAGAGAAATTATCGAAGAAGGAAATAGAAAATTAGAACACAAAGGCGTAACGTGTAGTAAGTGCGGAGACTGGAAAAGCTAGAAAGTACATACAGGGATGAAAAATGCTTTGTACACCAGGACCGAGCTTTTCCTTCTTATTTTATTATTATTTTACGAAAAAAAAATGATAAGCTGGTATTACTCGAAGAGTTTGCTAATTACAATTTTGCTGTGAACTTGTGGATAACGCCTGATGGACATCCCAAATATTCGTGAAATGTGGCGAATAACTAATCAAGATTTGGAAATATGCATTTGTATAAATGTCTATTTGGAGTCGAATTATTCCATAACGAACAATTAGAACAAAAGAAACCGTCAACGTACTTTTGTTGATGAATTTTGAAAAATTAATATTTTCAAATCTGCATTCAGAAGTTTTGTCAATTTTGTCATTTTTAGATCAAACATTTTTTTAACTTTTGAAAAACCCACTCATTGAATTTTGCACATTTAATAATGGATCTATTTATTACTACTCTTATTTCCGCCTTATTTAACAATGAAAATCCAATCCAATTAGATACCTTTCAATGATTTCAATAAAAGCTGGACATCATTTTTACGTCCGCATAAATTTTGAATTTTGAAGTATCAACGCCCTATTCGTAAATGGTACAAAATACATTGAAAAATGTATCACAATTAATGTTTCTCTTTATTAAAATTTGAGTTGATAATTTTAATGTAATGGCATCCATATTTTTATTAATTCAAAATGGAGGATCCAATAATAGAACCAACGGTTTTAATCAACGAGATTCGTTTGAAGTATATGTTTTTCTTCTTTTTTTTTTGACCTCGTCCTAGAAAAGATGAAACGCTTAAAACATTTTAATGCTAAATTTGACTTCATTTTAAGTATAGTAAAAAGTTAAGGGGTCTGTAAAATTTATCGCTTCGTTGATGTCATTACATAACCTAAAAATTATAATAAATTTTGCGTATTTTCTTTACTTTATAATTTTTGAGGTTAGAAACCAAATCAAAACCGCAATTAATGTAATATATTTTTGTAAGAATTAATAATAAACATGATATATTTTTTACAAATAATTTTCACACTTGATATGTTATTACTAAAGAAAGTTTTGAGGTTAGGTGCATATAAATGTGAATTTATATGTTTTAACATCCATAGAATTATACCATAGAATATTATACCATAGAATTTTTCGTAATATTTTTCACTTATGAAATTTGTTCATGCGATTTGTCATAAAATTCTGCGTCTATTTCGATATTATTTTTTCTAAGATAGCTAGTAAATAAACGTTTTATCATACTAACATAACCTGCATTTTTAAAAAACGTTTAGGAACTCTTGAATTCACGCTTTTCGGATTAGAAAGTAACTTAATCGAAGCAATCGATTTAGAAGCCCCTTGAGCGGAATCTTAAGTTGGTTTCAGCGACATTTTAGAAGAATATCTTTCCTGCATCTACTGTTTAAATTGTAGCGAGAATAGATGTATGTATACTTTATTCGAAAATTTGTAAAACAAAATGAAAAGTCCCCATGAACTTATTCGAGTTTTGAAAAACCTGGAATATATTCTTTAAGTACTATAATTTAAAATGAAGGAGCTCTAAAGATAAATTTATAAAGCGTTTTACAAATTTCATGAAATGTAAAAAACTCGTAGATAATGTGAACCGATGAAATCAAAACCATAGAATCATTGTGAAAATTTAACGTTTTTCTACATTTCAACCTCATTGGGATTTTTAATTAAGATTGACAAAATCATGGAATTTGTTCAAGAGCAACCGTCAAAATTGTCAATAAAATATTGTTAATAAAAATGTAAAATGAAACCGAAAATATATAACCAATTGATTGAATGAACAAGATAATATATGAACTCGTATTTAACAATAAACTCCATTTTAATAAAAATAAAAAAGCAGTACAGGTGCTAAGATGAAATTAACGAAAAACATTAATAACAGAATAAACAACAATAAAAAATAACTTAATTTTACAGAAAAACATTAAGAAATTTTAAAGAATATACAGCACAAAATCTGTATACTGTTAGAAATAAATTAAAAGGAAAAACCGTTACAGAAGAAAAAGAAAAAACAGTTGGAAATTGTTAAATCATAGAAAGTGATGAGACCGGCAGTATTAAAAGCTTAACAAAGGGCGAAACAAAAATCTAAAATTAAAATAAAAAGTAAAAATAAAAGGACGAATTAAAAAAGAAAAAAAATCAGAGACCTATATATATAGTGCATGGAATACTAGCGTTATCTCCCGGAAACACAGATGTGCCATACCGCGTTTTCTGGCGTAGCCACAATTCCTTCATAATATTCCCTTAACAGATGTAATTTTAAACTGCGTTAAGAGAAGGGAAAGCTCTCATCAGCAAGTGCATTAATTTATGCAATTTACATGCGCATGCACTGTGTACTTTTTTAATGTTCAATAAATAACAAACATCGACGACTTCGTCTTTGACGAGATTCAAAGGCCGAATTGCGAATATTCTCTTCTGCCAAACAGAATAATAACGTAAAGAAATTGGAATTTTCTAAATGTTTGCGTGCGTTCGTATTTTTCCAACATATATATATAATATATATACAAGATTCCGTCACCGGTTGATTTCGGTGATGCGCGTAAACACGGAGTTAACCTGCGTCCTGACCAAATTGACTTTAGAAATATGAAACCAGCAAATATTTCAACATTCGAAAAATTCGAGCAAAAATATTTACCGAATATCGTAGCTATATGGGTATCGAGGTTCTTACATTTATTTAAGGTAATGTGTATTCATTTATTGACCACAGTTATTGATTTTCAGTCCCGTTTATGTTATAGAAAGAATTCAATAAAAATTATCATAATAAGTAATTTTTTCCGACTTTCCACATTTGTATTTGTATATGTATAGCAGATAAATTATAATCATGTAATAATTGAATATCGACGCAGTATAGTGCATGGAATACGTAAATAATTAATAACCGGGCGCACTAATTGTAATATCGAATATGCCAATAATTAACGGAGTGCAGAATTCAGTATTGGAAATACTAAATAATATTTCAATATTCAAGAGCACAAATATGATGGATGAAAAACGAATATAAAAAAAAAAAAATTAAACGTAAAGGCGACGATCGTAGGTAAAAATTAAAGTTTTTCTAAAATCTTTATGAAGTGGAAAAAAAGGCGAAGTGTTAGAAAACCAACAAAAAAGTGAAGTGTGGAATTATAGACGTACGAGTGTGTATAACAATGGCATAAAAACCCTCCGACGTTACTTCTTAAGAGTCCATCAATAAGTGTTTGCATACCATTCTTGAAGAGTCCCGAAAGTGTTTTAATTAAGAAGAATTTTTTCATTTCAAGCAATTTCTCCGCTTCTAAGTCATGTAAATTATCATTGAAAACGTTTAGGACGCTTAATGTAAGTGGACACTTACTGTACACTTTAAGAACACTTTATATACAGCGTAAAATTTTTACCCGGGATGAAGAATAATAAACGCTGTGATGAAAAAATTCCGATTTCTGCAATATTATTGATACTATCAATATTATGTGGTTTACTTTAAACGGTTAAAATTCACTATGTGGCTGACCAAATATTGACTATATATTTATTATACGTCCAATTCAATTTTCCTTCGATATGTTTGAAATACTATCGAATATAAATATATCAATCCATTGTATTCAAGCACTTCGAAATACGCGCGTTCCATACGTGATGAAAAAAAATGCAGTGATAAACCGCGGCAGCGGAAATAATTTATTACACAACGGTCACACGCCGTGTTCATTTTAACCACTTTTCCGCCTCGATTACCGGAGCGATATGTCTTTTATTCAAAATATTTTTATACTTGGCAAACTGTTTGTATGACAGTTTTGAAAAAAAAAAAAAAAATAAAATAAATAAATAAACGTTTAAAAAATAAATCTTTTTGTCATCGCATTAAACCGAAATCTTATTTTTTATGACAATAAAATATTCTTTGTTTTTTTTTTTCTGAAATCAAATTCACTTTTTGGACATTTCTTAATAATTTTAATTTAATGTAAAAAATATTGGAAATTCCGACTAAATAAAGAATTGATAAATTGACATAAAAAATCTGGAATATACGCGACCTATAATGTATAGAGCTTGTATAGTCGTTCAAAGGCCCGAGAAAGTACTTAGAAACTAGTTAACGATCATGAATTCGAGCTTCGACGTTTTTTTTCTAAAGTTTGGTTAACTTAGCTACAACTATAAGACCCTGCGACTAACGCTTAAACTTGACGTGGACGACTCTTGTTGTTGGCGTCAAGTCAGGGCCATAATTATACACTTGTGAGGCTATAAGTTTGCGCGGCCGTGATTTCGCTTTAAACATTTTGTCGATAATTTATAACGGGACAAAATTGCCTGGTTTAAAAACTATACGTCATATAATTTAACATGCCATAGTTGAAAATATATGCATAAATTTAATGTGACTTTCACGTTGATTATTATATTAGACAACTTTTATATAATAATAATAATAATCAATTCTCATTCTCCCTGACACTCTTCGCAGTATTCCAACGTTAATACAGGATTAGGAAGTATTGGGATCTGACGTGTGGGCGTAACCAATATATACAGCCAACGAAAATGGCGACGAAAAGCTTGACGTTAACATTGTAATCTTACGAAGAGTTATTGTTTATTTTGAATAACATTTTGTATAAATATTAATTTATTTAATAATAAAAAACATTAAAATCAATATTTTTTAGTATTAATTAAATTTATGTTTAAATATGTCAAGATCCCAATAAGAAACTTGTACGAAGAATAAAAATAAATGAAAATGCTAATATCATCAAATAATGTAATCATAAGTCATCAAAGTATAAAAGTGAAAAATATAGTTTTAAATATATTTGAATAGAATTTAATATCATTGTTTTCTCCCAAAATCGAAAATGGAATGTTTACTAACTGAATATGACTCATATATATGTTTAATTCGACGACGAGTTTAAAGAAAATAAGACTTAATTCGACATATTTGTTCCGCCATTATCAACTTTGTAAATTGGACTCTAAATTAAAAATGGCTGATCTAGTTTGTAGAATCCAGTTTTTAGAATCTTAATAATAATAGTTTTTTAGAATCTTGAATGGAACTTTGTACTTAGAGCATCGTCGTGTGGAAGCCGTGTCGGCTCCGCCATTTTGAATTTTCGATTAAACTGTTGTGGATTAATTAATTAATGAAAAATTGATGCAATAGCAATGTCATGGTGGTCAAGATGATCATTTATTTATTTTTTTTTTTATATTTCATTTAAATATATACACTGAAAACAAAATTTTTTATTTTCAAGTAAATATTTACTTGAATTAAGAAAAGATTTTCTTGAATTAAGTAAGATTTACTAAAAAGAAGGAAACATATTCTTAATTCAACTATAAATATATTTACTAAATAAATATTTACTCGAATGTAGAACATTTTTTTTCAGTATACAATTGCAATTTTAATAAAATACTGTTAAATTTTAAATGCACGACAATAGGAATCAGAAGTATATGTAAAGCGTGAATACATGGAAACCAGATGGGTGCATGATGATCGAAAATCTAACTCGAACATCTTGTCGCAAAAATCCTCATTTCCATAAGACCGCATCGTCAAGCCCTCGTTATCGAAAGTAGTAAAAGAAAAAGTCGGAATTTCGTGAATGCGTGAATAGATCTCGAGAAACGCTTGCGGAAATAATACATCGTGCCAAAGCAGATTTCTAAGAGTAGAGGCAAAGTATTTTTTATAAGAATAACTTAATCATTTTTAAATAAATAAATGAATAAATACATTTTTATTTCAATAACAATTGACAAAGTTTATCTCAGATGTAAAATTATATATACATATATATATATATATATATATATATATATATATATATTGTCTGCTCTTCAGTTGTTAAAAGTGTAATGAAAGTCAGGAGAAAATGATATTTTCAAAATTTTATAATTATGCAAATTATATCACTGTTATATATAGTGATTTTTATATATAATAAGTCGAGAAAATTTTTATTTATTTATTTCGAAAAACCGGTCAAGGAAGTAAACGTACAACGAATCCAAACTTTATCACTGTTCGTAAAATTCTTTCATCCAATTTTGTCAGTTGTAGTGAAATATATATCTTTTATTGCATGAAATTTACGTTTGTTAATTTCAGACATTACGATTTACTATCACACATATTTTGTTAAATTTTATTTCATTTGTAATTTTATCTTTTGTAAAGATTTTGATACTTTTGGTAAAATTAATAATGCTTTCCACGTTCTTGGAATAAATTTCACTTTTTCTATTTTCTAACACGTTTGAAAATGTTAGATAACATTTTGGACAAAAATACCCATTTTTGTTTTATTAGAATGAATGAAGATCTTGTAACTTTCATCATATACTTGTTACTATTTTATATACTTTTACCGTGATTGAAATTTATGGGGGAATTTCCAGCAGTTTTGTTAATTTTTATAAATTTTGACATCTTTCCTGACCTTGGTTGACATTAGCCAAGCAGAAGAGATGAAATTGTGATAAGTATATAGAACGAATACAAAAAGTACTCTTTACGTCTTCCCGTACAAGTCGATTTACCGAGCTCATTTTAAGTACACTTTTTAGGGGCACTTTTTGACTTCATAAAAAATGAAGTCCGGAACCGACTTAAAGAGTACTTTTGGTACACATGTCGCCCAACTGCTTAACACTATATGCTGATTGGAGTACGAAGTTTTGCCTTTTCGAAATCGTTGTAAACAGCCTTTTGAATCTCGAACAACGTAAATCGAGCGAAAACGGAATACACGATCGTCGTCGAATGCTAATTTATTCATTTTTTTTTTTTTTCTTTTTGAATCTAATCAAAACAACAATAGAGATGGAAGCTTAAGCGGATCGAGCTTGCGTGTTCGCGCGATCGTGGAAAAGGATTAAGGCCAAAAACGTAAAAAACGCGACGACTGTCTACATTTAAACGATCGATCGGTCCTACAGTCGTGCTGTAGGTCAGCTGTTGTAATAGAAATTTAAACCGATTTCGACGGGCGACCCTGCAGTTTCTAGGTGATTCCGTGTTAGTAGGAAACCTTACGCGATGTCGGTCTTACCAGGTATCGAAACGACCGACTGCTGATGATAATGGCGAAAATTGTCGTTTAATAGCGGATTTGAGCTTATTATAAACACTAAAAAATCTGCCTTAAAAATCTACGATCTTTCATTTGAAAAGTATCCGTTTATACATGTACATAATGTATATTTATTGAATTTGTCGCGTTTCGAACATAAACTGTAATATATTTAGCATTTTTCTTACATTATATTGTTTCATGTATGATATATCTCATTTAATGAATGAAAAATATGTGTAAATAAATAAAATGAATAAAATTGGTCCAATGTTGTGCCCGTCCCCTCCCCCAACGAAGCGCAAAATGACATTTTGCGCCCTAGGTACGAAATATATACTGTTATTTATATTCCGTATGAATATACCGACAAATCTATATTTTTTAAATATCTTATAGCTAGCTTATTTTTATTTCTTAAAATAAAATATAACATATTTCCATTTTTAATTACGTTTTTTTAACGCCCGATAGGGCAGTACATGTATATACATACAATGCCCTATTGTTATCGTTGGAGGTCAGACTTCACTTTCGAAGCCTGATTGTGCTCAGAGTTATTAAAAAGTGTCGTTTGTCATGTCTTTATTAAACATAATTGATCACTACTTTATAAAGACTTTTGAACATCTGAAATGAGACATAATAGTTCACTTACGACAACAAATGAATTAATAAAAAGATAAATTAATTTTTCACTGAGTTATCGCGTGTTATCATATCCTTAGTGATAGTTTTACCGATTTTGTAAAAAAATTATAATAATTCAAAATGTTTAACAATATAGATCAAAAAGTGTGGCTGACAATACATGAAAATTTTTTTACAGTTTAAAATTTGTCCATCCCTCCTATTATTTTGGCACATTTCTTGCGGGCAAGAGCATACAATTCGATGGAAAAGAAATCTCTTCCTCACTCGCTCCTATTCCATATATTCCATTATATGCAGACGCGCATCAGGCGGTCGGTAATGGGAGAAGGCAAGATTCGGGGGGGGGGGGGGGGGGGGGGGGGCGGGGGGGGGGGGGGGGGGGGGGGGGGGGGGGGGGGGGGGGGGGGGGGGGGGGGGGGGGGGGGGGGGGGGGGGG
>JAPYZR010005061.1:0-11301 GCA_030522945.1 Trichopria nigra
ATTTTTGAAAAAATAAGTCGTAATTAGTATGAAAGTTACGCATGCACCCACGGTGCCCCGCACTTCATACGGCACCAAACGCCGAAGCCACCTTAAAGATATGTGAATCTAAATTTCAACATGTACAATGACTAAATACATCATATTTAATTGAATAATGTTCCAACTAATGAAAAACTATATTAAAATAATAAAGTATTGATAGTCTGTTGATGCTTTGCCTACGTGGTAATGGCTGTACGTACTTTCAATGAATTTTTTTAACCGAAAAATAAAATTTCTAGTGTTTTATGTGTTTTTTGAAGCAGGTTCTATAGTATTTTTTCGGCAGGGTTCTCTATTCAAAATATTCATAAAATCAATTGCAATTAATTGTAAATTTTTTAATCATATAGAATATTTCGAAAGCTGCTTTGTGAATACGTCTTCGTTTAGAGTTAGGCAGTCGAAGATTTTCACATTTAATAAAATGAAAATGTACACGAAGCGAAATGTAAAAATTTTCGACCTATTTTAAAACCGAGTTGGGCAAGGAGCTGATAAGAGAATGAATTGAAATAACAACGGGAGGTTGCGTTCTTCCCCCCGAGCGAACTCGGACAAGGCGCACATTGAGGCTTTGAAACTCGGGACCCTCCGCCGTTCCGAGAATAGTCGACTCGTTCTTCCCTCGTTCGCCGATTTTTAAACGAACAGTTTAGACGATCTGATAACGTTTTAAGATTTTTTCGCATGGTTCCATTCACCTTTAAGCAAATAAATATATTTCATAAATCAAAGCGACATATTAATCTATTTACATTTTCCTTCCGTTACTTGGAAATCTATACTCTGTTGCTATTTGATGAAAAGAGTCATACCATTTATAGCAAAATATCAGCTATTCAAGCATTTCTTTCCTTGTCACGAAAAGCAAAACGCGAAACGTTCTTGTATGAGCCATTACGAAGATTCGCGATGCGCCCGAACCAAGCCTCAAGAAAGGTAATACAGAACTGTAATTGAATAAAAAAAAAAACACATAAAGCGTTACAAGGGAAGAAACGGAACTTTCAAAGAAACTTCACCGATATTCAAAGTTCATTACCAGAAACTTGAACGACTCGCTCTCGTTTCGTGCTTTCGAACATTTATCAACAAAAGATCATGACGATATTCGGTACGCACTAGAATGCTGTGACGATTCTTTAGTGATGAGTCGAAGGTCAGAGGGAAAGGCGCACGTTCGATATGCGTGTTATCAATCATTCCTCAACATTCTTGGTACAGATTTATTCCATGGCAATACTTCGTAAAACATACTTCACGGTGCAAGCGAATACAGCAAAGCCAACAAATACAACCAGATTTGTTAATGCGCTATGATATGGGCTTTGGTCTGTTTGTAATTGGCCTCGCATCAAATTAGTCACGTCTGACTTTGTTGACTGATGCCTCGATTGTCTCTCCTCCTTTCGTCGTTCAAGCTCTGCTTTTATAACCTTAAAAACAATTAATATTAGATTTTATTAAGGATAATATTATTTGCAGGCTATTACATAAAAAAAAAAAAAATTACACAATACAATTGTTTTTTAAAGAAATATAAAACTATAATTAAGAAGCCGCGGGTGCCCCGAAGTAGGGTGAAGGGAGAGGTCGCAAAATGTTAGCTACCGAATGAGTGAGTATGGACCACTTCTGTAACTAGGAAATCAATAAAAATAAATAATGAAGTTACGAATTGACCGCAGGCTAGGGAACCTGCCATTTCGTATGTACGTCTCAGAATTTTGTTCGTAATATGCGAGGAAATATGAGGAAATCAGAATAAAATTTGTAGTAACAAAATAAAGCGTACAGGTTCAGCAAGTTATTAATATTATAAACTATGCTAAGCCAAAAAAAAACTCATAGAAAATTTCTCTAACAAAATTCGGAGAAACAAAATAAGGGAATGGACACACAGGTTCCCTAATGTGAGGTTAGTTCTTAACTTCATTATTTTTAATTATTTCCTAGGTACAGAATTAGCCCAAACTCACTCTTCTGGTAGCCAACATAATAAAAAATATTTTTATTTATTTATTTATTTTATAGTATAAATTAATATTTATTTTATAGTATATGTATAATAAACTTCTAAAGAATGAATAGAGTGTATGGTATGTAAACCAAAAGCTGATGCTAGTGCACCATATTCATGCGAATAAAAATTCATACAAGAGCTAGTCTTAGTTGATATGTAACGAAGGAACCTACTCAGGGATTTCTCCAAAATATTAATCTGTACGCTGGTGTGAGGAGATAATCTGTACCAAACTTGTGAGGCATATAATAGATGTGGTAAAACTAAGGTTCAAGGGAAAAAAATAAGTAATAATAAAAATAAGCCCTTTATATGTCTTGAAGTTTTTTCCACCTTTTGATCCCTCTTTACTCCATTTCAGAGCGCAAGAGACCCCTTCACACCGAAATATCAGAAAAGTATAAAATAACATTAAGTAAAAACTTTAATATTATATTATTGTTCTGTATCATATTTATATTTTAATCTCTTAATTTATGTGGACGATACTAAATTGTTTTCAATTTTGGATATATACTTCGATTCTTCTGAATCAGTGATATCAAAAGGGTACAGACGATGCAATAAGCGTAAAGTCACAAAAATTTAGTGAGCATATTAAACTGATACTGGCACTAAACTGATGTGCATCAGTGATGCGACTGATACATTGGAGAGAAATATCTATTTATTCAGTCAATTAATCGCATAACTGCGTATTTAGGTTGATCATGAATTTCTCTAGGCACCCATTTCTAATTTGCATTTAGGATATTATAATAAATTACCTTGTTACTTTCTAATCTAAAGACAATTAACTCTCTAATAGTTAGTTCAGAGAAGTTACTGTACATTCATGCAAGTACTTACTTCGACTGTTTCTGGAAAAAGTTCGCAAAAAGTTTTATTCCTTAAATTGTACTCTAAACTATGCTCTGCGAACTGCTTTTTCTCATAATCTGTAGTATTTATTGCACCCAAAGCAGAACTCTTTTCAATCTAATAAAATATAAAAACATATAATTATATATAACCTTGTCATTAATAGTAATTTGTAGGACCGAAAATCGTAGCCGTATAAGACATACCATAAAACTAAGTAAGCCAATAAGGATTGTCGAGACGCTCCAAGCTGGATTCCATGTATCAGGATGAAAATCAGATATGGATAGGCAGAGCTTTGTTTCGACTTTGAACCTGCCATTTGGAGTAATCATGTAAATACTCGGGGGCTGGAAGGGGAATTCGCAAGGAAAGATTAATTTTCCATGATAGAATCCACCTTCGTAAGGTGTTTTCTCCGGACCCTTGACGACGTAATGCCTAAAAGGAATATTTTAAATACATTTTACATTAATTTTGTTCGTTTCAAATTTAGAATGACACTCCTTTTTAATGCTCATTCGAATGAAACAGGAATTAGTTTGTACGTACCATTCAAGAATGTTGGATGGAACTGGCTCGGCAAGTACGTAAGGTACAGGATCTCTCTTCAGTCGTATATAGTCCTGTTTTAATCTGGCTGTAGCACTGCTCGTTTTACGACTCATTTTGACGACCATAAAATCGCAAAAAAAATATTCTTCTAAACTAATTCCCAAACTTGCCTGTGCGTACTAAAAAACCAGAAGTTAAAGTGACAGAACGGACACAACGGACTGAACGGACTGAACACATCAAAATCACAGTCACATCACAGGTCGGAAAATTCGTTCTCTTATTAGACGGGCAATGACATCTGATGGCGGGGATACAAAGTGTAACTTCGCCAAATATGTATCATAATACCGACCGACACATGGTACATATATGTATGTAACAAGATTTAAACAACATGGTATTATATGCGTATATAATATAATGTACAATAATTATATTACAATACAATTATAATATACAACATATAATAGATATGTAATTCTTATTATACCATAACGAAGAATCGATCGCAAACTCGAACGAAGGATGTTTTGTCTCCTTTTATTCCAACAAGGTAGACAAGGACGAAGCGGCCTTGGAGTTGGAGGAGTTGGATTGTCGCGTTCGGTTAGCGTTGATGTCGTGTTGTGCCGGTCAGGCCTTATATACCTATATGTATATAATATATACTGTATGGAATGGACTTGAGAGTCGTATATAAACAATCCAGTTGTTTATCCGTTTATCCCAATAAGAAAATTACATGAGCGGTTAGAATCGAGTTTAGATATATATAGTTTACATTTGTATATATATGAGCATGAAAGATTTGCGAGAAATTGTTAAAAAATGGGTGGATGCTATAAACAACGGAAAACTCGACGAAGTTACAGAAGATTTAAAGGTATACTAGAAAAGTTTTTTGTGATGGAATGAGCAGTTTTTAATTAAAAAATTGTTATCTTTACAGAATATTCAACCAGGTTCAAATACCGATAAGTACATTTTTAAAATTTTATTATACCTTTCACATTATACGGACCGATGTACCAAAGAAAATATATCACGAGGGACTGAGATATGGAATCTAACGAGCAGTATATGCTCGCTATTAGAAACAATTCCCGATAGAGACAAATTTTTCAGCAGTATCTATTTCATCACACGATATCTAATTCATAAACAGATGTACAGCGAAGCAATGAATATTTGCAATAATTTGCTATCAGGGAAATTTATTAAGGATGAGGATCAATACTGCTGCGATAAATATTATCAATTGGCGTACATATGGTATACTTGCGGTACCAAAATACAATTGACGCTTTTAGAAGATCGAGACCCAAAATCTCATAAAATATTTTTTGAAATTGTGAAGTATCATCTTCGCGTTTTATCAAATACTCAAAGCCACATTAAAAGCACTTTTGATGTCATAAATTCTTATTTAAGAAAATTATCAAATATTCCAATACAGCTTTTGTTAAACTACTTCATGAAATTCATGAAAGTTTTGCGAGATCATCTTGTTGATTTGCAAATACCTTGGACTGAAGAGGACAATATGGAAATGTATAAAAAATTTATTGATTTAATGGATCATACAGTTACCAAGAATATCAAGATGAGTGAAATTTCTTTTTTGTCTACAGTTTTTAAAAATGTTTCCGGTTTATTTCTACCACTCTTTAAAGAGAATACAGAATGGCATGAATGTTTTCAACAATACTCTCGTCTTTATTCAGCACTTCTACGTCCAATGGAAGAGTACGAAGTAACTGGTCAGGAGATTTCTGAGTGCGTTTGCCAATTTCAAAATTCAATTGACAAATATGAACCTCGTCGCTGTGCTATTTGGAAAACAGTTGCGGGAACAGTCTCTGTCTTGGACAACGTACTTTGGTATTGGGAAGGTTGTTTTTCAGTTGAAGAAAACCATAAACGTTTTGCACATATTCTACCACATACTGCAAAATTTATCTCAAAAATTAGCCATATTTTAGAACGTTTACCTACATCAATTCCTTGCAAAGACTGTGAGTCGAAGCAGTGTCCTGTGCAGACTGATCTATGGAATGCTGCAAATATAAAACTGAAATGCGTGAGGACAATTTGTAAGTTGCCCGGAAAACATATGTCTGAAGAATTGTTCGCTCTAACAATAAACTTCTTATATAGTAGTGTAAAAGTGATCGATAAGTTGAAAAAGATGGGCTGTAAAAGATGGTCTATGTTATGGAGTAACTGTGGCCGTCAGCTCTTTAATTTTGGTATTTCAAGCGAGAAGATGTATCCTAAGGAATGTGAGAAATTGTATTACCTGTTGTGCTTGAAGGTTATTGAATTTGATGGGATGCCATGCAAAGAAAGCAGTTTTGGATTAGTTGATCCTATCGCAGCAAGTTTACACCGATTATGCTGCACGAGATATTCTCAAGATAAATATAGAGAGGCTATGACTGTAGCAGCCTATAATGGCCTTTTCAATTATTCAAATCCTAAAACAAAAGCATTTTATACATGGGCAAAGATAAAGCAAAAATGTCCCGATGTAAAAAATATTCAGAATTTATCTATGGTTAGTTGTATACATGCCGATAAAGAAGATATAAAACAACTTGGCATTACTGTAAATTTAAATGAATATGATATTCGTCAACTATGTTTACAAGAAATTAAATCAATGCAAGTATTAAAAGGCAATTCTATGACTGCCATTAAAGCTTCTTTAGCCGAACTTACTTGTCTTAAGCGTCATGATTTATATTTTGCTCGAGGTGTACAATTATTGGGTTTTCACTCAATGCAAACTCAAGACGAAGATGATATTTCGTCATATATTGACTCCGCATTTAAAAAACTGAGTGCTCAGAAACAGACTGTAAACTGTAAGTGTCTTGTAACAAATTTAGAGTTTTATGCATTTGTCAACAAATTATTTCAGAGAAGTAAAATAATTGAGAAAGAAATGGATGATGCTAAGTTTACACTCAAGACAACTAAAGAGCTTAGAGATTTTCAGTTAGAGTCAAATGACCTAATACCACCGTACGGCGTAATCAACATACACGAAGACTCACGATTAGCAGCGGAATTGAAGAAAATAATTGAAAAGTGGGAGGATTGTATAGAAGAAAATATTGTAAGTTTTAATTATAACAAAACTTAAATTATCAAAACCATCATTCCAAAATTCCTGACATTTTATCGCAATACTATATGTAATCCTAATTTCAGAAAGAAATAGTCGAAGGTTGGGAACCAGAAATTACACTGGAAACGATACTTATTAGTGGTGAATATGCTAGACTATATCGACTGCAAGGCTGTGAAAAAAAGTCCTGGGAACTTGCTTATATATTGGCATCTGCAATGAAGGATTGGACAACATGCACTTATGGTGAGTTTTAATATACCAAATGCGTATATAATTTAATAAACATGGACACATTATATTTTAATATTAGATTTATTCAATTGTAAATCTTTGAATGTTTATTTTTAGTAACTGCTCGATGCATTTCATTAAGATACATTGTTGATGATTGGATAAGACAAGCAGACGTTTTTTCACATGTGTTAAAAATATCAACAAATAATACTGACACAATAACTCTTGCATTATATTGGTTAAGTTTAGCAGATTTTTACTTTGACTGTGGAATGGTATGAAATTCCAAGTGTTAAATGCACTTGTAAGCTATGTAAATATTTTTTGAACAAATTATATAAGTTTGTATTGTCTTTTATTTAGACAGAGGAAGCTAAACAATTACTAGAGAATTACAATGATCTGCAGGACATAACAGTGCTGACTAATTCTTATATTTACCTATTTGGTGTAGACATTAAATTTCGTAATTATCACCTGCTTAACGAAGAGCTTCGGCAAGAGGAATATTCAAATTATATTGTCCAGTGTCATTACTCGATGATTTCTTTGGACGATGCTTTGAAAAACAAAGAAGGTATTTAATCATTGCGTATAAAATTAATTAATGTTTCATTTTGTTATTTTGTCTGTTATTCGAACACTTGGTTTAAATATAGTCTCTGTACGATTAAAAATGCTAAATTTTACGAATTGGTTTGTACAGGATTTCCAATGCTCAAGGATGTGAAATTCCGCATGTTTTCTTATGACATCTTGTTTGAGACAACTAATAATATAGCTCAGTCGATGAATAGCCTCCTGTCTTTTCGAGAAATCAGTGCGCATTTGCTCCAGAGGCAGAGAATGGCACAGAAATTGGGAGTGACTCAGCAAGTGGCGCATTGTCTTAAGAATCTCTGTTACATTGATCTTTCGCGACACAAATTTAACGATTGCGAGGTGAAGCTGCAGGATCTTGAGTACATACTCAGCATTGAAAATTTCCGTATTTCAATGTCAACCGATGTGAGAGATTTGTCTGAAGGCACTCAAGATCGTTTACGAAACGACGCTTCGCCCGTGTTACGGAGAAAAGCATTCACCTCTCCAGACTGCACACGTCATAGTGACAAGTGTCGATGTTATCAGTGTGAAAATCTTTGGTACCTCTACCTTGTTTTTGCTACCACGTCCATCAGAGCACAACTTTATGCTTTAAGAAAATTGCCAAGTGATGCTTTGCAACATTTTCATGGGTGTTTAAACCTGCATACTTTTCTCTGTAACAGAGAGTCTAGGTTACTTAGCAATAAGCGCTTTACATGGAGACGTGCACAGAGTGCATCGGTTGACTATGCTTTGTACTTGCTGAGTTTTGGATTGTATGCATTGGAAGTGAAACCACCAAGGAAAGACGAAGCTTTAGCCATCGCTCAGCAGGCTATTAATTTTTGTGAGGAATCGAATCTCAAAATTCATCCAGTTTACACAATGGCCAACGAAATTTTCTTCCAGATCTGGTTTTACGAATCATTTACCGAATATTCTGGTATTAAACATGTTATATTTTGTTGTCAATCAAATTTTGCATTATAGCTTTCATTTCTGCTGCAGCTTTTCGTTTTTTAACACTGCTAAGCTAATTAGAACGTTAGAAAACAAGTATACTTTGTTTAAATATACTTAATTAAGATCTATCAATCTACATTACATACGAAATATTATACTTTTTAACGTTTATTATTGAAGCGTCAATAATTTGTGCTTATTTTCAACCTAGTATTTTAATTTTTTCAGCATTCACAGTTCCTGACATTGCAGACATTGAAATTGAAGTAACTAAAGCACCACCAGAAATCTGTATCACGCCTCGCCATGAGGCACGATCAAAAGAAACTTATAATCTTCGTCGGCGAAAATCCCCACTGCTCATACCGCTTCCGAAAATTGAAATTGAGCCGCTCGTTGATGATAAAGATGTAAACACACCGGATGAAAATTTATCAACAAATCCAACAGACGAAAAGCAAAAATGTTCAAAAATTGGACGTACTAAATCAGTGCGACGAAAAATTTTAGAAGAACACGTGGAAGGACAGTTAAGTGACGAGAAAAATGTGCCAAAAGTAAAAAATTCGAATATAGCCAAGGACCAGAATTTAAATTCAGCAAGAAATTCGATAAAAGAACCTGTGACAAGGTCTCGTAAAACATCTCTACCAACAGAACCAGTTCCAAAAGAGACAACTACAAGAATTAAAACAAGATCCTTAAAATTACAAATGAACAGATAGCGAAAGGTCAACGCTTAGATTTAGTTAAAATATCTCGCTGGCTTTGTAGCAGCAAAGATCAATTTTGGTAGCAGCCGTTACAAAAACTGCCATAAGATGAAGCAAATTATACTTGAATGAATTGGGCGATGGTCCGTACGTATTTATTTAATACGCCGAATGGTGCAAATATCGTTGAATAGAGTACAACGAGAACGGGAAACGAACTAGAAGTAGATTTTAGAAATAAATTTTATACTTGATGAATTATTTATATTATTTTTATTATTATTATTATTATTGTATTATAAACTATACATAGAGCAAATAAGAGGAAATAAATTTTTGTTTAATTACTCATTGGTTATTTACATATTTACTTTTTTATATATTACTATAGTTAGTGCTTGCGTTCGATTTCAAATTTGGGCTACATAATGTAGTGTAACATATCGAATTTTATTATTATTGGTATCATTAAAGAGAGAAAGTATGATTGTTATAGAAAATAATTTGAAATTAGTCGATGTCATTATTTGTTTAACAACTTTTATTTACAAGCGATTTCTTTATTTCTTTTTAAATTAAGGAAGACCCTTCATTCTCTGTAACATTCAAAACAATAGCGACCCAACCTTAAAGCAGTAAAAGTAAAAATAAAAAAGGATTGAAATGTTCCTCAAAATTCAGATTTTGGAAGGGCGATTCAACACATCGTAATATAATCCTCAAAAAACAATCGGTGACATTGGATTATCCGAGAAATAAATTATTATTTTCTTTTACCATACATTTATTGTTGATAAACTCGGTCGGTAACTGTTCTACTGTAGACCCCCCTAACCTCGAAAAAAAAAGTGTAGTGTAAATCGTGTAAATTCAAAATAATTGAAGAGCTTTTTTCAAATTCGGGTTTTGAAAATTATAGGAATATTATCCAAAATACATTATTTTCTCTTATCTGCAACAAAAATAATTTATTTCGGCTAATCCTCATTTAATTTTAAACCAATTTCATCAGTTTCTTGGAGGAGTAGATATGTCGTGTAGAATCACCCTTCCAAAGTCCAAATTTTGAAAAAAAAAACATCCCAATCACTTTTTCATTTATATGTACCTTTATTCTTATTAAAAACCTCGGTCGGTAACTGTTGTACTCTTAAGGGGGTTCTAAAGTAGAACTTTTACCGGCACTTTTTGCCGAAACTCATTTCCAATAGAAATCCTTCATTTATGAACCGATTTAGCTGATAATTTTCCTGTGATCGTATGAAATGCATAATTTCAACATTTTTATGAATGTACGTCAATTCTCAACGAAATCGATTCAAACTTGGATGAGAATTCTCAAGATTAAAATTGAAATTACACTTTTACAATTCCAATTTTCATATTGTTGCGAATTCTCTCCCAATTCCGAACCGATTTAACTGGAATTTAAAGGGCGGCTAAATAACGACGCGCTACTTTGATCAAACTCGCTTTTACCGACGCCTTATTTTCGTTAAAAAACATATCTTCCAGGGAAAATTCATTATGAATTACTATTTTAGGGCGCTTTTGCGCATTTTTTCACAGTGTAGGTCAAATTTCAGCGAAATCGTTTCAGAAAGGAGCTAGAATTCGCAAGAATAAAGTTCGGAGGTAACAAACGCGAACTGCATGACCACTACAAAAATTTGTTCTTGCTATTCTCTCTCGTTTGTTTATAAATTTTCTTTTTACATTTCTTAGAAATTTTTTTGAGATTTCGACAATAAAGTAAGTTTATTGCAAATTTTTCGTTAAAAGTCTCGTGATTTGTATATATTTTCGATCTGGTACAATGTCTCTTCCTTATATTCCTTTGACTAATATCATTATATAAAAATATGGGTGGTAAGGTGGTGTATGTGTACATAGAAAGGTTAATATTTACACTGTAAAAAAAACGTGTAATTTTACAACGTTTCGCATGGGCTCGAATATTACCGAAGTGACAACGTAAAATCACTGTAGGTGTCATTCATTTTCATTTTCGATTTTGGAAAATCACAATTCGTTATGTAAATTTATACCTCAATTTGACAATTCACACCGCTGTACTATTCCAATGCTAAAATAACAGTATTACCAATGCATTACCTATTTTTACTGTGAAAATATGACTTTTCATATACTCTTGTATATTTCCTTCAGATTGTAAAATT
>JAPYZR010005062.1:0-11619 GCA_030522945.1 Trichopria nigra
TTCCAAAAGTTCTCATTTAATTTTGAATGATTTTTGCTGTAATTTTTTTGGTGATTGTATACGTTGCGTAGAATCACCCTTCCAGAGCCCAAACTTTGAGAAAAGTTTAAATCTTTTTTTATTTATATTTTTATTGTTGAAAAGCTCTGTCGGTAACTGTTCTACTTTAAAACCACCTTAAGGGGGGTTCTAAAGTAGAACTTTTACCGACATTTTTTGGTCGAAATTCATTTCTAATAGAACTCCTTCATTTATGAACCAATTTATCTGAAATTTTTCCTGCGACCACATTTGACTACTAATTGTCAGGTTTTATTTCATTTAATGTAATTTTACTTTGAAAATCTATTTGTAATTGATTTTTGTCAATTTAACAAAAAAAAATTCCTGATGTCTACTTTATATTTTGTGTTTGTATATTTTTTCTGTATTTGTATTTATGCAGAAAAAGAAAACACTTCTACATAATAATATCCCATTTCAAGAATCAGAATTGTGCGAGTACGATAATATTTGAGAAGCTGTCATTTGCCCCAAGTTTATATGTATATTGTATTTAACAGTTGTTGCCGCCCAATGTCTTATATCTAACCGGAAGGAGTTTTTGGTATTCTGAAAATAATCAGAAACTTTCCAAATAAGTTTACTGATTTTTGCACATTTGGGCCCATTAATCAATTCCTTTCTATCTGATAACATTTATAGGACATAATTTCGATAATCCTATGCCAGAAATTTTGAAATAGTTATCTGTCATCGTGCAACAAAAGATACTATTGGGCCCCGCCTTTTTAAATGTGCTATCTGTCATTGCTCAACAAACAATACTATCATTGGGCTCTGCATTTATAAATGTGTACATGGTGAAATATTTTCTCGTCTAGTTAAGAGGATTTCCATTGGTGGAGGCATTCACTGATAATACTTTACCGACGCTAATTACATTGAGCCCGTTGAGAATTGTGCAATTACGATAACATTTGTGAAGCTGTCATTTAGGCTGCACCTTTTAAAATGTATATACATATGGTGAAACATTTTCTCATCTTGTTTTATTTTGAAAATCTGTTTATAATTGATTTTTGTTAATTTTTAAAAAATTCCTATCTACTTTACATTTTGTATTCGTATTTTTTTTATCTCTATTTGTATTTATGGAGAAAAAATACACTCTTCTACATAATAATAATAATTATGATTTAATAAGGAAGACATTTATAATTAGAAAGTAATATTTACAGTAATTTGCTGAGACTTCATATTCAGACTTTAATGTACAAAACTAACCAAGGATCATTTATATCATTTTTTATTTGAATTCATAAAATGAAATCATTAATTTCCCCGTTTATTTTAGTGTTGTTTATCGTTTTATAAATTTTATAAAAATAATTGTAAAACAAGTTATATATCGAAGCTACTTTTCGACTAATGAAAACAAACGTAATACTCACAATATAAGCTGGTGACATTTGAAAGCTGCATTTGAACTGTTCGATTAGTTGATGCACACAGTCAAGCCACTGTAAAAATACGGGACATCGTTCGTTGGGATCTTCGCAACCGACAGTCTGACCACAACGATCCGCGAACTTGTGCCCAAAGTCTAGCCACTCTCTTTCGCAGAGAACTTGGAAACCCTGAAAATGATAAACGAAATTTACGCGTTGAACGTAGGATTGTGCAATAAGAGGAAGTTTACGTAGAAAGAATGAAAACGACATAAGGTTAATAACCAAGTTCCGTTACCTCCATTGTTCGATAATAAGGATCGAGTAGAATCTGAGCCAAAGCTACGATCTGCGGCGTCCGGTCCCAGCCGTCGCTGCAATGTACTAATACTGGTCTTCCGTCTCTCTCAATCGCCGATGCAACCGTCACGGCTGCTCTCAGCAAAGTGGACATGTGTTGTAACCACCGAGTTCCCTCCAGCAAGCTCAGCCAGCTGTGACATTGAACGAATAAAAATTGAGACTCGCAATGACTCACATGCACAATGCATAAATTTAGGAACTTTATATTGGATCGTTACTTTGGTTGGTCTGCATCCGACGCACAGAGCTGACGAACCGCGTGAAAGCTCTTTCGTATCGAATGGATGTTTGGAAGATTCATGAACTGTATATCACAACTGGGATAATACTCGTGACACTCGCATCCGCCGCCGCGAGCTCGATTCGCGACAGCGGTCGTGTAGGACCTGGCATCCACAATAAGGACTTTCTGTAACGTGATCAATATGATTCGGTTAATAAGTAAAATAAGAAGAATAAGAATCAATTACAAAGAAGATTCAATTACAAAGAAGAAGCCTTACCGATAACTTTTATATTGAGAATCTTCGGATGGTAAATATTAATAGAATTCTAGAAAGCCTTACCAATTTCAACAGTAACAGACTGTCATCGGAATTATTTTAAAGTATTTCACCATTGAAATATTCACTTACTACCTGAAGTAAAAACAGATCTAAATAAAAAAACATAATTTTGAATTAAAATGCCCTCTTTAATCAACTACAACTTTTAGAAAGGGTAATTTCATTAGACTCTTTTTCATGCCACCTGCTCAAATGACCTCTTAACTACATTGATTATACGACTCCTACATTTATATAGGTACAGCTTGTCAAACGACTAATGGCATCTACATTTCTTAGTTCGTTCTCAACATTAAATATTTTTACAGTCAAGTGATCGAAATACGAAGACATTAGAACGATTCGAGTACTCACTTTGGCTGTATTCTTAGGAACTGGTTCTTCTCCAGCATCAGGGTATCCGAACGGTGAATCGATCATAGTCGACTCGCCTCTATCGTAAGAGCATGCATCGGAAAGAGCTTTGAGAAGATCTTCATCCTGACCGCTTCGCCAGCCAAGCCAGCCCACTTCTGGTTGGCTGCTGCGAGCTATGACTGCTCCATTACCAACGTGTCTAACAAAATAAATTCGTACAATTATATATACAAATCAAATTATATTAGTCTTAAACAAAATTCGAAAATAAATTTTTGTTGTGCTAAATTTAAAGACCAATGAAATATCGTACGAACTTGTATTAAAGTAAAATTGTAATGTATAACTTAAAATGTGAAAATAACAGTTACTTTATAATTCTCAAATACTTGAGTGTTCTACAAATTGTTCAATGATAATTCTCTGATAATATAAAATAAAAAAAAAATATTAAATAATTCCATGCATTATAAATAACAATGGTTGATATGATAATGGTTAATAACATTAATTGTAGAATTTTAAAATGTTCCAATCTAAAATTTGTTAAACGAAGATGACACATTTTAGTTTATGCACTATTATCTTTAAAAAATTCTTCAAACATTTCATTACAACTAATTAATATAATAGGTTTATCAAATTTTCTGAGAAATAATTTAAAATTATATACATTCAAAACTAATTATATTTTAATTAAGTTTAATTATTGTAAAATTATATAAAATGATCTTTTAACGATAATAAATTATATAAATTTAATATAAAAATATATGATAAATTAATGGGATTTTATTGATTTTAGATGCTATCTATATCCTTTAGGTCGTTTTCAAAACACTGAATGTCATTCATTTAAAAAAGTGGGTTACGAATCATCAACGTATTCATTACTTGACCTTAAAGAATAGTAGCTTAGAAAATAGCTAAAATTGCAGAAAACATATTAAATACACAATACAGTTACATTTTATCTAATAAACTTCAATATTTAATAATTTTTGTAGCAATGTTGAAATAAGATATGAAAATTAATTTTACAATTTTAGTTAAAATAATTCTGTATGTATATTAGTTTATTGCGTGTAATCTCTTCTTTTTTATTTAAAATACAAGACTATATACAAGTAAAATATACATTGTATATGTTACCTCCATACTACTGCTGGAATTCTTCTTGAACTCCTAAACTTAGCAACAGCCTCTAAAACGGCATCTGAAATGCAAGCAGGAACCAGAAGTTGAGGTGGATAAGACGGGCACATTTGGTAATCCTTATTTATTTGACTGATTCGCCATGTTCCGTGTAAATTGAATTTAAGTCTTTCTACCTGAAATCAATGGTCTTGGTTATTAAGAAGCATAGAGGAATGAGCATTTAAAGAAATAACGGTGTCGCTGTACTTCTGAGTTAAAAGTAGTGAGGTACGAGTTGTTGTCTTTCCCTAGACGGGGATAGTCTTTCCCTTCTTCGATGGACCATGCGTAATACGCAAAAGCAAACATGTCTTCTATGCTTCTTCTCGGAAATGTTACTTTGTGTAAGCGCTTGAACCACTCCAAGCAATGTTCGTTTGTGGAAAAAGCGCAACTGTTTATAAAAATGATAAATTAGGTTGATTCTTACAGATGTCAAATTTACATTGCTATATATGTACCTTAGAGAACGAGCATCTTTACATGCAATATGCAGGTAAAAGATCTCTTTCACTTCCAAGTGCTCGACAAGACCTAAAGGTATGTTATAACAAGCTTGACTCAATTGCAAACACAGTCTGTAATTCGATAGAGCTAAAATGCCATCAGAGGTCCGTCCTACAGCAACTACCGATTCGCCACTCAATGGTACAAAAGGGAGTCCTAGCGTAGGATCCTCACATTCAAAGTGCGCCGGTTTTGGAAACAGCTCCGAGGCATGGAGGTGGCAAATAGATTGCAAACTAGATGGTTCTTCTGAACTTTCCATAATGATCTAGTGACAATAGTAATTTCTTAAAAGGTATAATCTTTGAATCATAGTCATATTATACATATAGTAATTGTAAAATAGATAGTAGATACGTGTAACATAGATTTTGTACAATTGGCTGTCATTTTATGATGCATCTTTTTAGCACATTAATAACAATAAGATATTCATTGTAGCGTTAATGAATATTAATAGAATACGCAACAAGTTGCTCCAAAACTATCATACAACTTTGTTGCATTTTTTATGATTGAAAAATATTAATTTAACAAATGTAACTAAGACAGTAATAAATGCATTGCTTTATAAAACTACATTAATGCATTTTATTACCGAACTGCAGCAATACGTAAGTGCTCTATTGTTTTATACACAGCTGCAGATCTATAGAAGGTAAAACGCAAGGTCGAGTGCTCACCAGTTTGTAACACAAGTCAATTCATGCGAATCAACAGCTGCAAAGGTATTCTCGCTCCTTGTTTTCAAAGTTGAACAGGTACACCAGCAAACCCATCAAGATTTTCTCTCCCTTCTGTAGTTGACTATTTAATGACTATACGGACAAAGTTTGACGATTAAAGAGCAAAACTGCGAAAACTTTTGTGCGAGTTTCGTGCAATGGTGCTCAGGTCCTGCAGGCAGTCGTGTCGGAGGTGCAAGGTGCAGGGGGCGATTGTGCAATTCGGTGACAGTCGACGACAGGACCACCGGTTCAAGATCGTTCCAAGCTTCCAAGACGAGAGATTGCTTCGGGCAAGAGTCGCAATACGAATCGTCTTGTTCGCCGCATCTAAGGCGAGTAAGTCAAGGCGACTATTTTTTTGTGCACTTTTCGCAACATGTCAACCGACTTACGGCTAATGTCCTCCAGATCGATTGGTCGATCGCCGTCTGCGGCCTTTACGTGGAGCCTGGCCAAGTGGAAAACGGAGCAAGATCCATAAAGGCGCTGGCTTTCCCCCGTTTTTCAGCGCGACGAGACGTCGGGAGCGGCCGAATCCAGCTTTCGAAGTTGAAATAAACGTCCAATACACTTTCGAAATTCCGTATCTCGCTTCGATGTCTAATTTTTTTCACTTTTCTTCTCTTCTTCCCTCCCTCATACCTCTCTACCTCCGCCTCCTTCCAGCACGCCCACCGCCTTTACGGCGCTCGGCCTCGACGATACGTGACGAGAAAACGCGAACACCAAAAAGCAGCAACTGCAACGAGATTCGCGGAATTTCTAACGTTGCTCTGACTCGGAAACGACGAGTGCGAACATCGACGAGGAGCCCAAAGTCCAAGGGGAACAGTTTTCATAGCGGCGCTTCATGAAAATGGCTTATTATTATTATGTATATATTATTGCACGACTCGTGTCGTGTGTGTGTATATATATATGTATATCTCTCTCTCTCTCTCTCTCGTATACGTATGATGATGTATATAGACGCGCCGCGATTATTCCGAGAACGTTATTGTAATAAAGAACAACGGCACAAAAGTCAAAGATAGCGACGACAACGACGAGAGACCACCAAGCGCGGATCCGACCGAGACGAGGGACGGGGTGAGAGACGGAGCGGGTGACGACGACGAGGACGGAAACTGGATACGATCCGCGAGTGACAGCGGCGAGACGTCAACCATCAACTGATCGGAGCGTTATTAGATTTCCGATTGAAAAATGCAATCGGACTTCACCCTGCTGCACTTCACGACGATTCGCGCTCGAATTGCTATCGACGACAATCCCGGTGGGCGATCGAGCGCGGCGTCCTTGCACTTTCGCGAATTTGCCAACGATCAGAGTCTCGGATGGCGCCGCGCAGCTTTTACGCTCATTATTTGACGGCGATCGTGCATCAATATGATAGCCGCCTCTATTATAGTTTGCCTTCGGCTATATATACTGGCCGTTTATCCAACTACATATATACATATAACTGGCATTTTCGACGCGGCCTCGGGATAACAACAATATAAGAAGCGACGAAATCGGATTTCGCGAAACTCGCGGTCATAGACGATGACAACCCTTTTCGCGAAAAGGAGAGCCCTCACGCGCGATCTTGACGAAAATCGGGCCTTTTTTGACGCCGAGATTTTACGTAACGCGGAACGCGAATCGCGCTCGGCGGGCGTTTGCGACCTCGTGACTTTCCAACTTTCTTATATATCGTCGTGTAAGGAAAAACACGGATGTAATGCTGGAGAACAACTTCCGTACGTGACCGACGTAACGTTCGCTCCAGTTCCTCCAGTTGCAGTTTCGCAGTGTTGCAACATGTAAGCACAAATCAGCAATGCTATATAGATATACATATGTACCTATATAGTGTGTTGATAGATGCCAGGCTTGCCAACTATCGACGCACGCTACTTCCAAAAACATGGCGGCGGAAGTTACTATAGTGCGTTCGCAAAGTACATGTGAATTGAATCAATAATAATTGCAATATGTAATTGAAGCTGAAGTGAACCAAAATTTTAGCTTTATTAGTCGTAAGCCATGTATATATAGCCCGTGTTCGCAATGGTCGTAAGGGGCGCAAGGCTTACGGATAATTCTTACTTTCGGAAGAAAGTAAAAACTGAAATCCCCTATGCATATTACCGCTATAATATGGCGATAACACTCGGCGTTATCAACTTGCGCTTTGGGAGACACCGGATGAAAATGAAAACAGAGAAACATACTGTAGATATATTAACTTTTAATTTTATTTATATTATTAAAACGGCGAGTGTATGAATTTAATTAACGAAGAAAAAGAGAAAAGCGCAAGTATCGTCATTTTCGCCACCGCGGCAATATAGGGTTCACATTCAAATTTCGAACAAATCCCACGGTATATTTTTTTCATCAACTGCACCCGTTTTGGCTGTGCATAATATATGTATGTAGTACAAACTTATGTAAAAAATAAGTTTTTATTTAAGAAACATTTTTTAAACTAGTCCAAGTATAGCCCCAACCGGCACCAAATGTCCGTAAAAGAAGCGTTTCAAAAACGTTTTTAACACGTTTCATGTCTGCGATGTTCATAAAACGTTTCAAAAACGTTACAGATATTTTGTGCTACTCAGTGCTTGAGGCGTGATTGCATTTGAATTTTGTGCAGGAATTTAAAAGAATTTTCTTAAAACGTATAAAACATTCGACTTACGTGACTTAAAAACAATCAGATCCGAAGATCTCAGATTGTTTATTAAAAAGTATATATTATATATTATATTTGTATTCAAATTAAAGATTTCTGAGATTTTTTTCAAATCTTTCAAAGAAGATACATTCCTTATCAGTTTCGGTGTCACGAGTAATTTTTTGTTAAAAAATCCATTGGTTATTCTAGAAACAGAAATTAATAAATAATAACAAACATCGGAAATTCCTCCATCAGTATTTGTGGACAATTCAAACCTAAATTTTTGTTTCCGACTGTATGTCCTTGCCACTTATATCTTCACATATACTTGCACGTCAGACAATCATGTCTTTAGACTAAAGAATATTTCAAGGACGTAAGTTGAACTTGACACTGTGATGTACAAAGTTCATTTAATTTAATGAAAATGTTATATAAAACCTTACATATAACTGATATATGTAAGGTACAAGTAGAGTCGGTAAAGAAACCAGTTTTTTACAACATTATGTACCAGATTTTTGTAGCGTTATAAACAATTTTGAGTGATTATACCTTGGAAAACTGAAGTAATACTAGTATGGGGGGTTGTCATAGCCGATTCATATCTTTCCATACTTTTTCGTTACGTTCCCATACTATGTTTCCTCGAGATCCACCGGAGAATACAGTGGAACGTTGTAATAAGATGCTATGGAATTACCTCATACTATACATCAAACAGCAGGAGACAATATACATACAAAACTGTAAAGCAATAGTCTATTATGTTATAAAGCAATTCAGTATTTGAAAAAAAAAAAAAAAAAAAATATTAAAAATACTAATTTTCAGTACTCCGTTATATGTATTTCTAGAAGGAGCAAAATGGATGAAATAATACTGCAGATGATCTTAGAGGATTATTATCCTTTTGTCCTTGGACAAATTTAATTGAGGTTGACCAAATATCATTTACATTAAATTTCAGTTGTTCGAAATTCAATAACTTCATTGGATATATTGTAAATCCCTTATTAAAGTGTCCGTTTGTATTTATATCGTTGATATATCACTAATGTAATATTTCAAACTATTCACTGATTAAAAATTCTATATTATAAAACTATTATAAAATGTTTGCAGTGTAAAAAAATGTTAACAAGGTTTATTTAATTTTTATATTAAAGATGCAAGTCATTATTACACTTTGCAAATAATGTATAAAATAATCTAGCTTATTAGTAGATTGTTGAATAATGGTATTAAATCTTAGATTAACAAATTTGCTGCCTAGAAATTTAGACACGATGGGCAATTGCTCAGACACAATGACCAATGCGATTTCACTATAATACCACAGATATAATTTCTTCAATCATGATTTCCAGAAGTTCGGGTTTTGTAGTAACCGCCTCTCAAATGTTTCGTACCAATTTTGTATAGTCGACAAGGGCACAAAATTTTCAGTTGGATTTGCAGTCATTTGCTGCTGAGTCACAGAAAAGCTTGATATGTAGTTGAGGAAGCTAGTTAACATCTTCTGAGCGAAATTGAGGAAATTGTTTGTAGCAACAGTTGTTGCCACAACAGCTTGCTGTTCAATGATCGCAAGTGGCTCGACAGAAATGCCAATTTGCGCTACATGAGAGATTTTTCCAATTCCAAAAATCCCTAAATTACTGTTTTCAAACTCGTGATTCCTTTTTAAGTTCGAAATTTTGAAAATGGCTGAGGGTTTCATATTGGAAATATGGCCCAAGAATTGCCAGTTTGGAGGAGCATTCGTGTCGGGCCAACTGAAGTATACTGTTAAACAGAGAATTATAATAATTTTAATTAAAGTCAGATCGGTTGATAGAATCTGAGAAAATTGAGAAAAACTATTATTTACCTGATCCACCCATGCCTTCTGGAAAAGATAGTGATCCTGTGAGAAAAACTACGATGTGATTAATATCATCAGCATCTGGCACAGTGAATAAGACCTGTGAATCTGTAATTTGTTGAAAATCTCCCTGCACCTGTGAGAAAGACTCCAAATTAATTATTTGATTCATGAATATTAAATAATTGGCAAAAACACATTGTAGTAAGTTGTGTTTCTTTTGATTTTAAACTTTTAAAGGTACAAATGTGTTATAAATCACTGCATCGACTTTCAAAAGAAATAGATGCAGAAATGTCCTATAAGGAACTGATCTAAAAGATTAGTCGCACTATAGTACATGATATAATTTACAAAATCGAACATTTTAGAAACTATAAAATTACATGCAAGGGTGATTAAATACAAACAGACATTGAATATTTAATATACTAACCGGCCGACCAGATACGATTATGCCAAACATACTGTTTCTCTTTCTCCTTAAACTAAGGATGTTTTAAATCTTTGTCGAAAGAATATAAATTATCATATAAAGGTATAGGATAATTTATTGTACAGACTGTGATTTTCTGTATTTATTGGATTGACTGCAAACTGTGTACAGTCCTTGTAGGTTAAAAATCCTTGCTCAACTTAAATATTATATTAACACTTAAATGCACTAAACATCCACATTTTAAGTAGGTTTTTCATATAACTTTTACAACTTTTATAACGGGTATTGACGAGCGATCTAAGTAACTTGTTTTCTTCTGGAGTAAAATCGGTAGAATAGAGACAGTCAGGTTATGTTTTGCCTTTTTTATTTAGTGAGCGCGGCTTCAAGCTTCAACTCAACAGTGTATAGTGCGTACAGTGTATACGCGCATGTATGGTAATATCATGGAACATTGTGGAAGTTTGTAGAAGTTGCGAGGAGTTTGCGGAATGTAGCATAGTAGGGTATAATACAACGTGTGGGGTTCTCAACTTGAAAGGTGAAACTGATTTTTTATGCATAAATAATTATGTATTAGATTGTAATTCGCGTCATTTTTTCATATATATTTATCCGATGTATACCGGCCGAATTTTGCAATTAAGACATCTATAGGCATAATAATTACAATTTTAAAGTAAATTACTATGTTTTCGCATATTTTGGCAAAAGTCCCTAGATGACAGTGTTCGTGCCAAATTATGTATACATATACATATTTTTATATTTATTTATTTATTTATTTATTTATTAACGGGCAAAACGCCCTTACAGTGAAAAAATGAAAAAAAAAACAGAATTATATATACCACTGGTGAAAACAGTAAAATTTACAATACTCAAAAATACAAATCAAACGTTTGTTCAAGTAAATTAATGTCTAATTGAGTGCACGGAGACCAGATGCTGCAAGCGTACGTAAGATGCGGGAGAACTAATGTTTTTAGTAGATGCGCAACTGTAAAAGGATCCTGAAAGTTCTTCGTCGATCTCTGAACAAACCCGAGCGCCCTATACGTCGAGTGACATTAACTTATAATTTTCTGGAAATTTTATAGCTTTAAGTTTTTTTCGGCATTCCCAACTATCTTTGATATAATGCTCGTTTTTGTTTGTAATTTTAATCAAAATATTGGAGAAAAATTTGGCTAAATAGTATGTGGGTGAGTTAATTGTAGAAACAATTATTCTCAAAGGTAAGCCTTGTTTATGTATTTTTGGCAAACCGTATGCACGTATAACTGCATTGTTGGGTTTTAAAATTCTACCTATGTAGTGACTAATATACTCATTTCTTTCCCATTTTAAAACCAACGAAGTGACTTTTTTTGAAAATGTTGATGTGTATTCAAACTTGGATGTTTTGTATGTGGTAGGGTCACTTAAAAGAGTCATCATCTTACTCATGTAATCAGATTTATGTAGGATTACTGT
>JAPYZR010005063.1:0-13869 GCA_030522945.1 Trichopria nigra
AACAAAAGAACGAGCAAAGTTTAAAAAATCTCTATATCTTGATTCATTTATTAAATAAAATGCGTCATAGTAATAATGACTTAAAATACTGCGAAAATTACGCGGAAATATCATAATTTAATATATTATTAAGTGAAGATATGTCTTATTGATGTACTAGTAATGAAATGTACAATAGTATGCTAATATGTCTGTTAGGATATTTAACGTATAGTACGTATAATAATACAATTGCTGATGTTAAAATAATAAGATCATAAGTTATGGTTGAAATATTTTCACGAACATCAAGAAATTTGAAACGCCATATTGCATTGGTTTTTCGCCATATTGAATGGATTTGCATAAAAGAAATTGTTCGACCCCTGTTGCCTTAAAATTATGCAAGATTAAAAAAAATAACCGATTAATTACTATCGCATTCAATGAATTGGATGATTCGACCATGAACGTTATCAGTATTTTATATAATAACACAGGCCCGGTGTCTATGTTTTCAAACATACGGAAGACATATTTGAATCGTGTAATTTTATTATTGATGCGCTAACGCGATAAAAATTTCATTCAGAACATTTAACAATACATACAATACGTAACATCTTCCTAACATAATGAAAGCTTTGGATGAATATTCATATTCATTATTTCGCCACATGTACATAAACTAATGCAAAACATTAACAAAAAGTGGAGAAGAAATGATTTTTGAATTCGATAATGCGTCGGAGTGTCTGTGAATTATGCTCAGTTTTCGAGTCAAATTTTCAAATTTTGATGGAAAGTATAGACTGACGTTAAGTTTAGTTTCAACATTTTTTTCTACCGTCAATTCTTAATATAGTCCATTCCTTAATTTGAAAGTTACTAACTTAAATTGCTATTTCTAAAGACAGGCAACTTAAATAAAAATGAGTTTCTACACGAAAATAAAAATAATTCTCGACAATTCTGCAAAATGTAATATTTTTAATCCCTCAATATTTCTGTAGCTACTGGATTACAGAAAGAAAAAATGTATGTTCTTCTTCCTGGACCACATTTACTCAACCTGTGCCTCAAGCCCCTGAGAGTTTTTAAAACTTGACCTTATTGACACTGCACTGCACCTCCGTCTTGTGTTACAGATTACAACAAAAAAACATTTTTCCATTCCGTTTTTGTGCTTGTATCGTGGCATAATGACTATGTTTCTTGTCGATTACCTTTTTACACGTTATTTTAATATGGCGTAATTGCAATAGAGCTATGAAATTAATATACTTACAAATCAGTTTCGATCGATTATCTCATATCGTCTACATGCGTACATTTTCAGATTTTTCCATGAAAAACATATAAATTGTCATTTCCGAACCAGTAGTAGGGACCAAACTCAAATAATTTGAGCGATTATTCGTGAAATTCTGTACCACAATACAAAAATATCTTATTATACTCATATAGCCGCATAAGAAATATTTTTGTCCATCGAAAATCAAGTCTCATGCTTTGGCGTTGTTTTTTTTGGACTGTTTGGAAATACGCAGGTGTCCGATTACATTTGTATTATACCGATAAGAAACCGAGCTACCCCCTCTAATAGACCTTATATGTGATTAATTTCATACTATCATAATATCTATAAATATGATAATAAAATAAGTTCTGATAAGGACTTCATCATGACAATTCCAACGTTATGACGAGGATTGATTATTTCCTATAATTTTGGCAAGCTTCAGAACAGTATTTATACCCGCGAGTTGGTTGATCTAACATCAGTGTTTCTCGACTCGTCAGAACAAGATGTATCGACTACTGGTGCTATCGGCCTTATTGGTTTCGGCATTAGGTAATGATAAACATATTTATATATCTTCTAAACATATTTTGGGACTAGCAATGTAAAACTAAAATCCCATTATACATAGTTTAATATACTGTTGTAATATATTTTGATAACTCACTTTTTTTCAACAACGATCTAATAAAAAATTATATTTCAATTTCTCTTAGCCAATCCAACTCTCCCATTGTCACGATTGGGAAGTCGCATCGTTGGCGGAGAGAAGGCCTCGATATCAAATGCCCCGTACCAAGTTCTGATTCAGGCCGGCGGAAAAATTTACTGTGGTGGAAGTATAATATCCGAGGACCTGGTTTTAACAGCAGCCCACTGTTTAAGGAGAATACCGTTAAAATACATCACAATTCGTGCTGGATCTACCAAGGCCGGCGCTGGAGGATCGGTCCATACAATCGCAGGAGGCTATGCCCATAAACTCTTCAAGATTAATTATTATGGTATCCCTTCAAACGATATCGGTATTCTAAAGGTAGCGACACCTTTCAAATTCGACGAAACTCGCCAACCGATTCCACTGTTTGCCGCTGATGCTAAAGCCAAACCTGGCACTCCCGCTGTCGTCAGTGGTTGGGGTACTTTGTGGGAAAGAAAATGGACCTACGTCGCAGACTCTGAAAAACGTTACTTTACCCATCATGTCCAAAGTACTGTGCAACAAAGCTTACTATGGCGAACTTCCCGAAGGCCAAATTTGCACTCGTCCTAGATTGGGCAAAGATTCTTGCCAGGGAGATTCCGGCGGTCCTCTGGTCATCGACGGAACCCTTGCCGGTGTCGTCTCCTGGGGTAAAGGATGTGCATCAGGAAAACCTGGAGCTTATACCGAAGTCGCTTATTACCGTTCGGAATCTTGTTAATAAAGTAAATGTAAGGAAAGCATGAATCTGACCAAGAGCTGATCTTCGCACTTTATATCTTATTGTGCTAATTAGTAATTAAGGCGACAATTATTTATTTGTAACGTTCCTTTAACGTATGTTTTTTATGATACGTTAATTATTAAGGAGAAATTGTATGCCTAAGATAACATCATTTTTCTCAGACTGTAAATAATTTGCAAAATAAATTATCGTCAATTTATATAATAATATTGTGTTCATTATTTCAATTCTTCTATGAAATATTATTCTTTGTCAAATTTCTTCATTAGAAAACGAAAATGCGAATCTTCCACCACACTTATTTTATTCGTCAATTCACGATACTCGTGAATGATATACATGACCATGGTGATTTTCCGGATAAAATCGGGTATTGGATTACGACCTGCTCAATGATCTTTATGGTGACGTGAAGAACCCCACGCTGTTTATTAGGCTTTATTTATTATTTATTAGGCTAGCTGCAAGAAACAAATGTCAACCATATGTTTTTACATGAATATCCAAAATTCCACTACCACTGTTTACGAAGATCAAGAGGACCGTAATTGTTGATTTCTCATTGAATTGATAATAACAAGAATATACATAAAAAACGTATATTTATTTAATACCAATGAGCCAGTGACGAAGAGATGATTAATAGAAACATTATAGCAAGCACAAGAATTGAGGAGTGTATTCTGATAATTCAATTGATTACAATCTGAAAAAATATACGTGATTACTTTTCGTATTCGAATAAATAATTAGTACTATTCGTCACATTACGGAATGGTAATTACATCATTTGTTTACAATGAGTAAACCTTGTTCTGAATACTGGCATCGTAACAAATAGAATACAAAGATAAATTAGAAGGTTTGTGTACAACCTTCGTATTTCATCTATAATTCGACTTAAATTATAAATCTGCATATTGTACAGATAAAAAAAGGTTTCGCAGCTGATAATGGTTTTGTTTCTTTTACACCTCGACATGAGTCGGAATCAAGCAACATAAATCCTATTTGAACCTTCGTGATGAGTTTAATGCCAATAATGGAAACTCGAGTGAATTCGATTCAACAGCCGATCTGCTAGAATGAAGGGATAAAGCGGGATCAGAAAATTGTAACTTGTAGTGAAAGGTACTGCGAATGAAAGACTATAACATTTTGAAATACGTTATAAGGTATCAATGAGCAACTGGACATGAACCTATATATGGCTGAACAACCTAATCAATTTTGGTACTTGTGTATAGACTTATAGGTAACATTGATTAGGTTTTACAGCTATAAAATATTAGTTATTTTTTAAACATCGAATTACTACTTGAGCTCCTTACTGATGTGGCGACGGATATTCTTTATATGTTAAAATATGCACGTTTAATTGATGAAAGTAATAATAAAACTGAGACAAATATACGGCTGTTTTCAACACGAATAATATTTTCAAATGACTATTCAAAAACGAATAAGCTTTCAATAAATTTTTCAAAAAAATATAATAAATACCTTCAAGAGAATAATTTGCTAAGAATAAAATAAAATCCGAGTTCTTCGTTGATAATGGGTTCAGAAATTCGGAGGAATGTAAATCTTGTTAGAAAGTTTCAGTGAAAAAGTATATGAAACAACTTTTCGTACAAATTAATAATAATGATTTATTATAAAAATGAATATAAATTTACAAAATCCTAGAATTACAAACGTTATCACAAACGTTTAATTACACCCTAAAGAAGTACAAACGCATGTGACAGATGAACGAATGTCTGCTTAATCAGTAATTACAAAAACTAATGTACTAGTAAGATTCATGTATTCCATGTTGACGTTGACCTTGGATTGGTATTGGTCCGTTGGACGTAACGCGAACTGGTGAAAAAATAATCGAACGTTTCACGGATTGTCTCGACAATTCTCCGCAGCACGAACTTAATGTCAATAAAATCGCGTGAAGTCGACACCTGGTCAGGTTCATGCTATCCTCACATTTACTTCATTGGCTGTAACAATAACGCTCTTGATCCAGTCACGGTAATAATTGACTTCGGTAAAAGCTCCAGGATTTCCTGATGCGCATCCTTTACCCCACGAGACTATACCAACAAGGGTTCCGTCGACGACCAGTGGGCCGCCGGAATCTCCATGGCAAGAATCTTTGCCCTCTACCGGAAAGGTGCAAATTTGACCTTCTGGAAGTCCACCCAGGAAGTCGTAAACTTTGTCGCATAGTACTTTGGACATGATGGGTAAAGTAACGTTTTTCAGAATCTGCGACGAAGATCCCCCTAACGACATGCTTCCCCAACCACTGACAACAGCCCAAGTTCCAGATTTGAGTTCAGCATCATCGGCAAACAGTGGAATCGGTTGGCGGGTTTCGTCGAATTCGAAAGGAGTTTTTACCTTTAGAATAGCAATATCGTTTGACGGCACACCAGCAAAATTAAGGTCGTACTTTTTATGGGTATAGCTATCAGAGATTTCATGGAGTGATCCTCCATCGCTAGCGTTAGTAGATCCAGCGCGAATAGACATGTATCCCAGTGGCACCTTTTCTAGACAATGGGCTGCTGTTAAAACCAGGTCTTCGGAAATAATACTTCCACCACAGTAAATTTGTCCGTGGGCCTGGATCAAAACTTGGTACGGGGCGTTTGATATTGAGGCATTCTCTCCTCCAACGATGCGACTTCCCAATCGTGACAATGGGGGAGTTGGATTGGCTAAAAGATATTAAAGTACAATTTATTATTAGATCGAGTGATTTTCATATTAAAAAAAAGTAAGTTAGAAAAATGTATACGAATATATTTCAAAATATAAAGCGATTTTAGTTTTATAGCTTTTCAAAACTGCTACTTGAATATAAATTGTATTTAGGTAAGTAATTGTTGTCATTACCAATTGCCGAAACCAATAAGACAGAAAGTACCACTAGTCGATACATCTTGTGGGTTGACAAGTCGAGAAACACTGATGTCAAATCAATGAACACGCGACTTTTATATACCTGGTCCTGCGTCTTGTCAAAATTATACGATATCTTCGATCATGATGATAATATTGAATTTCCTCCGTATTCAAAACAAGGAAATCGTCTTATCACCATTTGTATTGACCACTTTGTATCGACCAATATATGTGTATTATTTCCTGGCATTGACTTTTTTAGAGGGTTTGATGTGATCGTTATCAACATTATATGAGATCATATATGTTTTTATCGGTTCAAATACTTGGAATTATCTCGGAAGGTCAAAATTTCCGGTTCGATATGCTGATGTAAGAAAAATTCATTAGCTTGTGTAAAGATCATTCAAAAATCTTTCACAGTATTCTGTTGACTTAAGAACACTATTTTTGTCACGTTCAATGTTTATCAACAAAGACTGTACTACTGATGACAAGCAATTATAGTAATTATACCCATTGCATTAAATAGATTCGCTAATTTCCAACAGAGTGTACAAAATTCAATTTTGTGCAACAAATACTTGAACAAAACTGTACATTCCCAGTGGGAATTCAATACCTGCGCGGGAATTTAATCGAAACATGTTTTTCGTAGTTTTACCTGAAATAACAGTAGAGCAGGAAAACAAAAACAAACACGATGAATCTTATTTCTTCGTGGTTACTGAACACAAACTCTCTGTAATCGAATTTTGTAAAGTTAAAATTTTACAATAGTATATGTAACCTCGTACGATCGATAAAACTCACTCACGAGATAGGTAATTAAATGACATTCTTTATGCACTTGTAAGGAAAATGTACTCGATGGACTTAATGAAATAACGTATTTATTTCTAACACAAAATACAAATAGCTCGTGTCGCGAATGCCGAAGTTCGCCGTGGACTGACTTCGTCATCGCAATGTGTTTGTTTATATTCGTTATGCATTTATTTTCAAATTATACGTCGGTTATAACAATTATTATACATCACATTAGATAATGTACTATTTCTTAGTGTAGTACTCATACAATGTTGATTCGCTTAGAATTATAAACAGAATAAATAATAAATATCTCTATAAACAGTTATTTCGTGCCTAGGGCGTAAAGTTCACTTTTACTCCCGTAGTTGATCCTTGTGCCTAAACGGATGCGAACCTTGTCATCCTCATCAAGTCAGATTGGCAGAACTCGCTTCGCTCGCGTAACAATCCTAACTTGTCCGAAATCATTTTGCCTCACTATTTATATACTACACTATTGTCTTGGTATAGCTGAAATTAAATAAAGAAAACAAAAGGTAAATAATAATACAAGAATATATTAACTGAAAATGAATTGTGCACCGAGGGACGCACAAGTGTAAACAATAACGCAATAAAGCGGGAAGGTCGCCTGACCTGTAAACAATGGGAAATTGAAATGAATAACCACTACTGTGTGAAACGTATTGTAAATTACGCACTTTCAAGAACTGTCAGGTTTATATAATAAATTTAATTAACTAAATGTAAATAAAATTAAAAAATGTTTTAATTTTCGAATTATGGCGAGCATGAATTACGTGATTAACAGATGCTTTCCGAATGTTGGAAAACATGGAGATAGGAGCACATATATCCGATCTTATAATAAAATAATATTTGGAAGAATCACCATCCATATGGGTTTTAATTTTAATGACCTTCAAGCATTTATCAGAGTGTAATTTGAATTGATTTCATGCCTAATTGTCTTCCAATTATAAAAGTTTAGCATATATTGGTATTTGTTTCCCAGTGTCAATTGTTTTAGAAGATTAGACGTGTGTTCGGCATTATCAATATTATATGAAATGATTGGACACGTGATATTGTGTACAAACATTCCAACACATCACGGAGACTGAACACAATATACTATTTTGATATACTATTTTGATATATTTAATATATAATAATATTTTACGCGACACTATACGTGAACTACATATTTTGTATATCATGATTGGGATTTCGAATTAAATGACGGAATTACATGGTTTTTTGCAATTTTTGGTAATCTTGATGCTTTTGTTGAAAAGTTCTGAAAATGCAAAACAATAATATTTCAACAGAATGAAAACAAAATTCGATTGATACGTCAATTAGTTTCTGCGGAATTTGATAAATGTATAAACCGTGACGTCCCAATCGTTTGGATCTCGTTCAATTGATTAAATATTGGGCAAAAAGTAGCTTGCATATTTACTAGTTGTATGACGTAAATAAATTTTTGGAAATTCGTTTATAAATTCGGAATATTTGCCAAATTCAATTATAACTGAAAACTTAACCACCTTTATAAATGAAAAAGTGAGAAGATTTGCGAAGCATCTCAACGAAACTTTTCAACCTATAAGGTATAGGAGTTATTATATTCAGAAGGGAGTCTATTGTAGAAAATTAATTCCTACTAACTAGACAATTCTTATTGTAAAAATTTACGAAGTCAAAGTAGGGGTCATCAAAAATCTCAAAAATAAACACCTCGTTACGATAATATTGACGGAACAATTATTAAGGAATTATCTATCGGAAGGTTGTAAGTTTTATCATCAAATTGAGTCTTGGTTTATGTTACTTCATTGATCAGTGAAAAGTAGCTTAATTAAATTATCATAAAAGCAGATAAAGACCTAGATACTGTCGGACGTTACGGGCCAATTAGTCTACTGCCAATTCTATCGAAGATCTGCTAGAAGCTCTTTCTAAAAATGACAAGAAAATTTATACCAATATCAAAAAACTTATTCCCGATCATATCGGTTCAGATTTTGGAACGATCATGGCACCATGAAGCAAGTAAACGGAATAACTCAAAATATCAGAAGCAAGAAGTACTGTTATGCTGTATTTTTGGCTCAGCCGTTCGATAGGATATTATGGCATGAGGGATTACAACATAAACTGAAAGTCTTCCAGAAAAATTGCTTCCCAATACTTGCAAAAACATATTAACAAAGTACAGAAACGGTTCCTGATTTTTTCCAGGTATAAAACATGACTCAAAACTCATCCTGACAAACAAGCAGGAGAAATTTGTAGTAAGATAGATTGTAAATAAAGATGAATGCAAAGGTCTTGATTGGGATTTCGTATTAAATTAAGAAATGACATAGAAATTTTTGATACTCTCGACACTCTTATTTAAAAGTCCTGTAAATGCAAAGCACAACATTTCAACCGAATCGACACAACATCGATCGATGCGTCAATTAGTTTCTGCAGAATCTGATAAGGATGTATACTGTGGGTATACGTACACTATCATTAAGATCGGCTTCAATTGAATAAATATTTTTTGGAAATTCTTTTATAGCGTCGTAATATTTACCAGTTTCAACTAAAATCACAACACGTGTTTAAGTTCAAATTCCGTCAGTTTTCCAAATGATGTATGATAATGCATGCACCTATCAATCGATTTTTTGTTATTGATTTCTTTGATACATTGTACTTTGCATTTACACGTGTCGCGTAAAATATTATTATTTGGGCGTAACGCAAATCAAAGTTTTAACATAGTGGGCGCTCCTCTCGGTTTCGCGCCCTAGGGCGAAAGCAAAGGGCGCAAATAATCGAACTTCGCGTCCGTCGTAATAAAAAATATCGTATGAATCACGTGCGAAATGTCAATGTCCAACGATTGCGATTGTCCCACTCGCTTCGTTCGTGTACGACAAACTTCACAGTCGTGAATATCGATAACATCGCCCTTGATATACAAATATACTATATTTCAGTGTTCGAGGTGTATTTGAGAGTTTGTACACAATATCACGTGTCCAATCATTTCGTAAAATATTGATAACGCCGTTCCCATATCTAATCTTCCAAAATATTTGATACTTGGAAACAAAGAGCAATATTCTAAACATTTATTGTAATTCTTATTTATTAATCGTTAAATTTATTATACATTTCTGCGTCCCACACGGTGCTCCAATTACTTTCAGTTCATATGTTCTTCTATAATTTACTTGTTGTTTTGTTATTTGATTACAGCAATATACTTACGACAAAAAACAATCTGTTTGCACAGAGGGCGTAGAACCTTACTCCCTCTACCAGTACCGTGGTCCGGGGTCACGACCCCTTATAAAGGCAGGCCGACGCGTCAGGGTGTAAAATTGAACTTTACGCCCTAGGCACGAATGAAAAAACTACTATTAAGTCAACACTATTATGATAACAACCTTTGAACGAATGACCTTTATACAAGTGAAGGAATTATTATTTCAAACACTTTTTGGTGCACAATTGAAGCTGGCAATAATTGGCAACACAATCAATATACTATTGCAAAGCATGATTTATATACATATCGTATAACAAATATTATTGTATCATCATATCAAAAATAAAATTTTTAGCTTCCGAGATATTTCCGAGTGTTTGAACACATAAACACATATCCGATCTTATTGTATAATATTGATAACGATTGCATGTAAACTTTAAATACGTTTAACACTAGAAAATAATATACACGTATTGGTCGACCAATACAAATGATAAAGCAATTCACATGTTTTGAAAGCGCAGGAAATTCAAGATCATTATCGTGATCGGCGATATCTTATAATTTTGGCAATATGTAGGACCAGGTATATAAACGTCGCGAGTTCGTTGATCTGACATCAATGTTTCTCGACTTGTCAACCCACAAGATGTATCGACTAGTGTTACTTTCTGCCTTATTGGTTTCGGCAATTGGTAATGACAACAATTACTTACCTAAATACAATTTATATTCAAGTAGCAGCTTATAACAGTTATAAATCTAAAAAAATGAATTTACACATTTTAAAATAATAATCGTATACATTTTTCTAACTTACTTTTTTTAATATGAAAATTACTCGATCTAATAATAAATTGTACTTTAATTTCTTTTAGCCAATCCAACTCTCCCATTGTCACGATTGGGAGGTCGCATCGTTGGCGGAAAGAATGCGTCAATAAAAAACGCCCCGTACCAAGTTTTGATCCAGGCCCACGGAATAATTAACTGTGGTGGAAGTATAATTTCCGAAGACCTGGTTTTAACAGCAGCCCATTGTGTAGAAATGTTGCCACTGCGGTACATGTCGATTCGCGCTGGATCTACTAATGCCGGCGAAGGAGGATCGGTCCATGAAATCTCGGATAGCTATTCCCATAAATTGTTCGACACTAATAAATATGGAGTGCCATCAAACGATATCGCTGTTCTAAAGGTATCAACACCCTTCAAGTTCGACGAAACGCGCCAACCGATTCCATTGTTTGCCGCCGGTGCTGAAGCCAAACCTGGCACTCCCGCTGTTATCAGTGGCTGGGGTACCTTGTGGAACGAGGGGCCAACTTCGAAAACTCTGCAAAATGTCACTTTACCGATTTTGTCCAAAGTACGGTGCAACAAAGCTTACAAGTTCCTGGGTGGACTTCCGAAAGGTCAATTGTGTACCGCTCCTCAAAAGGGCAAAGATGCCTGCCAGGGAGATTCCGGCGGTCCTCTGGCCGTCGACGGAACCCTGGCTGGAATCGTTTCCTGGGGCCTAGAATGTGCATCAGGAAACCCTGGAGTTTTTACCGAAGTCGCTTATTACCGAGATTGGATCAAGACCGTTTCTCTTGCCGCTCATGGAGTAAATGTACGGAATGCATGAATCTGACCAAGTCTTCACATCACATAATTTAATTTTCATCAATTCGTGCTGCGTCATACGGACCAGTACCACTACACGATCCATTCAACATGGGATCCTTGATGTTTCCTACTGTAAATACTTAATAAGCACACATTAATCCATCTGTCACATACGTTTGTAGTTCTTTAGGCTCTAATTAGACGTTTATAACAATATGATCGTCTACAATTTTGTACATATATCCATTTCTATGATAAATATATTAATTTATATAAAAAGTTGCTTGTTGCGTCTTCACTCGAACTGTCTAACAAAATATATTTCCCCCAGATTACTTAATCCCTTAACCACGAAGAACTCGACTAGGTTTTATTCACTTTCAAACCTAATTATTATAATTAAGGAGTGGGAGTTTTTGATCGAAAACACCGTTTTCCTAGTATTGTTGGGTACGCTCTTTCAGAATTTGAGCTTAAAAAATTTAACTTTTAAAACAACATTTTTTTTTCTAATTGAAATCTCAAGATAACGTCATATTTTCTTCAATTATCGGTACATAAAGTCATGTACTTTTTTCTCACCATATATTATTTTTTTCGTTGTCATTACACAAAAATACATGTGAACTTTTTATATAGTTGAACGAAATAAAGTACTAAGAATATAAAGCAAATTCATTTTTTTGCACATTACGTATTTAAAAATAATGTGCTATAATCATAGAGAGATTGATTAACATCACATTGACTAAAAATTAGCCGAAATCATACCTTTCTTATTGTTGGTATAGTCACGTTTACGACATTGTAGATAATACCGAATTTGATTTTTATCTGTTTGGTAAACATCCTACAACATAGACACTCGTATACTTATAATGTAGTATAAGATAGATATGTCATCAATACGAATTATCTCAATATCAATAATAATATGCAGTTATTACAAGCATAATAGTGTATAAAAAATTCCTCCCTTATATTTGATATTCCTTATTCAGTAAACCAAAATGATATGATTTCGCTATTGCTGATTTTCCATCAAATTTTGTTAAACAAAAGGGCAATAATTTAACAATAATTTAACTATATCTTCGAGATACATTCTTAACAATCTAAATTTACGTTATCATAAATTTATAGTATAACAATATTATATATATTATTTTGATATATATGTATTACTATAGTAAATAAAGTTTTAATCATATTGATTTATAGTTAGCAATTTCGAAACTTGACAATAACAATTGAAGTACGCCATGTTCAAATAGTTTGATATTAGAGTTGACACAATTGGACGCTAATTGATGCCAAGACGAGAATAACACCAGTTTCTGCAAACTTCATTCAAGTCCACTCGATTCTGACCTGAGCAACGTTACTCATCCAAGTTAGCATAGATTTTCAATAAATTATATATGAACAAAATTACAATTAACAAATTAGGGGCTTCGCTCCATTGGTTCGCTTTGCTCAACTCGTCATTGGTCAGACACATACTCATCTTTTTAAAGTTTGATCTGCAATATAAATTGCAACCTGTAACTAAATCATGCTTGATATCACGTTCATTAACTCCTAATAAAAATTGAAAATGAACATTTTCAAAACTTCTCTCTCATAAGTTGGATCGGAGTACTGAAAACGGTCAGAAATCTTTTTTGCATTTTTAGGTCCATTACGATGTGAAACATTCGATGAATAAACACGCGGTCATTTTTTTTTTCCAGTGACCAAATTCGATACTTCGATCCCAAACTTTGATACGGGTCGAAGTAAAAATTGCCGCTGTCATCTTCTATATCAAAGTCTCTATAATAGATAACGAAGTGATTAATGGTTTAGTGAAATAAATTTATGACAGCTTTCTCAGATATGGTGGCTACAGCCAAGTTTGGCGACAAACATAGGAATTACTTTACGGGTATTGTCGAGTTCCACCGGTTTCTATAACTTGTATATAATCATGGGATGGATCTCCCATCGGAATTCATCGAGTCCTTTCGATGGGCAAAGTCAATGGCGGAACATGTATTGTTCATTAAATTTATCATAAACATTTTTGAAATCACCACAAATTTAAAATTATAATTGTGTTCAGTTGTTATCGTTCATGATTTTTTAAGATTTTCGTAATTATGACAAATGCCGAAACTAAAAGTAAGGAAAGGATCACCTATTCTAGTTTTACATAGTACTGGTCCATGAAAAAATTATAAGATATCATTCGTGGCCATAACACGATTGCTGATGTGTACATCTTATAATCAGTACATGTGTATCAATGAATCGACGGACTTTTATTCAAATTATTTTTTTTTTTTTTTTAGATTACCCTAAAATTGCGTCTGATTCGAGTATCGCTCCAGGCTTACTATCTCATTGAATATAGTAATCGCGTTGATGGTTTGATTACTTCATTGAATGCTGGACACGTGAAAAGTTTTGAAAAGTTCACGTGAAATATATATATATATTATACATAATTAAATTTCGCAATTTAAGAATATATATATATATATATATAT
>JAPYZR010005064.1:0-11295 GCA_030522945.1 Trichopria nigra
ATTTGCAAGAATATGACCTTCAGAAGAGTAAATACAGGTAAAAATATGGGTTTTCATGGAAAACATTACTCTACCCTCAGGTAACCTTGATAATTATCATCGAATTAAGTACAATTGGTCGAGAGTATCTTAAAAATTTATCAAGCGGAAAAAAAAAATAAAAAAAAAAAAAATAACAAAAAAAAAAAAAAAAAAAAAAAAAAAAAAAAAAAAAAAAAAAAAAAAAAATCCGAATTTTAATACGAGAATAGTTTGCACGCGCGTTTATCATTAATTCCAAGTGAATTTCACGGTGGGATTCGCGAATCGGGAAAAATGGCGCCTGGAAGTAAAAGAAAAAAAAAAAAATTAATCTCAAAATGAAAAATGTTTATTATATACGTGTGCGTGTAAATAAATATATGAGTTTAAATAGGAAATCATCAAGTGCATGTCGAGAAACGTATAAGCGAAACAAATAAATAAAAATGTGTCTCGTGGTCCAGTGAGATTATATAAGAAGTCACTAGAATTAAGAGGGTATAAAGACGCAAGTTTGTGGGTCGGGGCACGATTTTACTGCCAATCGGCTAGGGTATTTTTCCTGAAACGTATAAACGATTTACCGAGCGACTCGTCTACAATTTTTGAATTCTACTATAGTGAGCGATTTTCATTATATTCTCTTCTTTTTTCTTTATTGTATTAAAATAGTTGACTTATAAATAATATGTAAATATATAACATTTTTCTTTTTTTTATTTTTTTTTTATTAATTTGAAACACTCATTAGAATTAATAATAAACGATCAAACTCGTTAGTTGAATTGAATGAATCTCGTAAAACTCCCCTATGTTGAAAATTCCCGTATGGGATCCCCCATGTGGGAATTTGACGTGAAAATGTTGCTTTTCAAATAAATATTCTGGGATATTTTTTAGATAATTTTATACATGTTTCTTTCCTGTTTAAAATATTGTCTAAAAAATATTCCAGAATTTTATTGATTCCAAAAAACAACATTTTCCTATATCTGGGATTTTACGTCAAAATTTTCAGTAGGGTCGTATTAAAAAAAAAAAAAAAAATCTTTAAAATGTCAGATTGTTGGATAATAAGATACTCATACAAATGAACATCGTCATCGTGAATTTTGTTTTGCATGACCTCATATATATTATCGAATTAATGAAAAAATAACGAAGAAAACTTTATTGAATTATTCAATTTTGTGTTTCATTCCGTCCCTCAATAAGGTCAAAATATTAGATGAACGTAAAAATATTATTTTTTTTTTCTGAGTTGGTAGATTGTAGCGTTGCAATTTTTAGGCTACATCCTATCCATATAGTTAAAAGGTCACGTATTTTCCCCTCGAATTATTCACAATTTTTGTGGTATAATTGTCATTTTCCCTGCCCTGATTTATATATATGCATGTAGCAAAGGTGAATCAATTTTGATGCGGTTTATATACGACGGGTATTTTCGCATTGCCGCAAGGGCAATGCGGTAAATGGGATAATTTTAGAATGGAACTGGATATAATGCAAAGTTTAAAATCGACGAGTAAAGAACGAATTCATTTCCAGTATCGTCGAAACGAAATACGTCTTAAAAAATGTTCGGTATATCGTCGACTTCGTTCATTATCGAAACGACGCGTGCATTTCTGCAGTTTTACATTTTTAAGCTTCTTCGGCACTACGAAACTTATCTACGAAACGTATAATCATCTTTGTATTAACGTGGCGAGCATAATAATGATAATTTACAATAGCATAATATAATGAATATAATTTATATAACGTAATGTTACGCCTGCGATTAGTCGTTGGATTTTTGAGCGTTATAATATGAACTTTTATGCGAGAAATGGCCAAAACTGAGATAGACTGTATATATCCACTTGATTGTTAAATGACCTAGTGATTCAGTATGTAAATAAAAAGCTTACCCACGTACCTATAATACTGAAAAAATGTACTTTCTTTCGTTTTACGATAACTTGTTTACGATAACAGTTGTTTAATTTTTACATTATTTAATGGTACACTTTTTTGGTTTTTTTCAACTTCAAGGACCACCCCTACTTTTCCAAATATATTTGATAAACAAAGAGAAAAAACCTCAAACTCCGAATTTACCGAATCGATTTTCAGAAATCATGACTCGTTTTTATAAAGTACAAATAATAAACAATAAAAACAAAAACAAAAAAATAAACAAAATTGCAGATAAGAGAATAATGAAAAACACGATCGCGAATTTCAAACATCCGCCATTTTATTTTTGTATCGATTTTTCATTGAAGGTGGTAGATTCCAGTGTGCAAAATACCCACTAGTTTGGTTCTTTTGTTTCAGATTTGCGAATATTGAGATTAATTGACCGCCATTGGATAAGTCCATTTTAAGATGCTCGACTTTGACGCCATCTACAAATTGCAAGATGAAATGAAAATTGAGAAAAGAGATCTTTTTAAGGCCTTCTAACTTGTACTAGTTACCTAAAAAAGAATTTTCAATACTTTGACATGTAAAATATCTCTAACGCAAATTTTACAGGTATAAAATATCAAATTTTCCTGCATTTCAGTAATCATTATTTCATTAATTTTCAATTCATAATTTTCCTGTTTATATTTTCTTTCCTTATTTATTTATTTTTTTTTTATTACAAGTATTTTTGACTCTTTACGAACCCGATGTCAGATTTTCAAAATTCACAATGTCGGATTCAAAATGTCGACCTCAAGCGAATATACATTTATCATTGCAAATTTGCGGTCGTCATCGTAAATGCGCCATTTTGAATTTCGCAAATCTGGCATCGGATTCTCCTTAATGGAAGGCACCGAAAACCTCGTCGTACCAAATATCGAGTAAATTTTTTTTTTTTTTTTGTTAAACATGATCAGTGATGGATTTTTCCGACGATTGATATCAATTAAGACCATCATCACGGTAATACACAATATCTGCTCTCCAAAATCTCTATTTTTAATTTATTGTAATTGTTGTGATGATGTCTCTAAGTGAAATCATCTGACGCAGTGTTGCCAAAGCATACCTTTATTTTGTATTTGCACATACCAATAAATAGTATATATAGTACGAATGCAAAATTAAGCTGTGGTCTGCCATCGATGATCTCAAGGATCCTATCATAAAAGATGTTTCAGTCCCTGAACTACTCCACAGTACATTGATATGTACTAGTCTAAAATCCATGAAATAGACCCCGATATTCACAATTACACCAACGATTACAAATTGAATGAAAGAGAAAAAAAGGATAACAATGAAATTCATTCGTTAAAAAAAGTGTCTCGAAAATTTATTTCTCACACAGTAGTTATGTCCAGTTTGAGCGTTCAATATTTGTTACACAATTTTTAGAGAAAGTAAAATTCGTGACAGATGTCAATCGAACAGAGTTCCGCATTGAGTTCGGTACGCGTAAATATAATAATATAATTATATAATTCATTTTGTACAAGTGTTTATACAAAAAATAGAAACCGAGCGTTTGACGGCGCTCCATAAGCAACGCATGGTCGATCATCATTCTTATTTAAATGACTGTTTCTGTTTACCTTTTATTGTTTTTTATTAAAAAGTCACATTAGTATATCTTATTATTAAAAATGCCTTACATCATTATTAAATAATTGGGAGATTGCCTCTCCCCAGTTATTACAACTCGTCGCAGTCGCATTTAACCAAGGATGTTAGATAAATCCATTTATGCGATTCTGAAAATGAAACAAGCATCAACTGTATTTATTTCATAATAATATATTTTATATTAATATTGTTGATATAACTATTGTTGATATAACTGTATTTGATAGTAAAAATGTTGTACACTTACGACATAGTGCTTCGAGAGCCAATTGTTCAGAAATGCGAATAAGGATTTGAACATCTCCCTACAAGACAACGCATCGCCTTCTTCGCACTGGCTCTGGTGGTTCTAAAGCTGCTAAAATTGCTTCGTCAAATACATTTTTCAATCCTTTCTGCAAAAATAAAGATTTAATAACATTAGAACGCAATAATCCATACCTACTAATTTCACGGTTATTCCACTCTATTGTAAGTCTTTTCAATATACTCGTTATTGCACTTATAATTTTAATATACGTGACACGTTTGCAAAATTTCTCTTTGTCGCTAATATGGAACCAAACTTTAGGACACACAAACACACACACACACATGCACGCACGCGTGCATGCGAGAGACAAAGAAATTATTCACGTTAAATCAGCAACGTAAAGTTTGGTTGTCAGGAACAGTAATCCGTCTTGCTTTATCTTCCGAGCCTATCATATATAATAATATATAATATATATAATAAGTCGGAAAGTACTTGATGAAACTTTTAAATAATTGTAGTGTTTTGGAAAGCTCTAAAGTTAAACTACAAAAATATTTAAAGAAAAATAGGGGTTTCCATAAAAAAAAAATCAAGATGACCTTCACGTGACCTTCATGTAACTCTTCAAGGTCAATTTAAATGCCAGCTTTTAAATGGTGTGTACAGGTGGCCTGGGAGACCCAGTATCTATGTGTATATATCAAATTTAAACCATCATTGGGCTCCAATGCTAAATAAAACAAATGTGTGTAATCTTGTAAAACAGGTTTTTGTCAACGCCCACTTATGACTTGAAGCTATTGCTACATATAAGTACATTAAGAAATTGTTACTTTATATATTGATTTTTCTTAATACAGTGACCTTTATCAATAAAGTAAAAAACTAACAAGTGGTATATTGCAAAATATGCCTATGTTTCATCCTGGGTAGCCTGCGTAGATTCGCCAGCATTTTTATTCATTTATCATTGGAGCCTAATGATGGTTCAAATTATATATATACATTTTTGTAATGTCATATATTATTATACAAAGGATAAAAATTTTGATTTTTCGTTGATGAATTTAATTTCGAATTATGGCATTTGCTCACTCTATTACTCCGAAACATTTTTATTTTGTATTATAGGCCTTCTATTTAGCCCGTGGAAAAAGTTAATTAAAAAAATAATTTTTTTTCTCCTCCGTCTTACATTTCTATTAGAGGTGCCTTATAAACACAATGAACTTGTCCGGGTTAAACCCATGTCATGTTCAGCAGCGGTAGCGATTCAATTCCTCGTTGGACAGACAATATTTCAAGATACAAACAAACATCATGGCTCATATTACTGACTGCGAGCTGCTGCTTGAAAACAATTGAAAAATTGTTGCCACAACGTGGATCGATCTCCCGACCTACGACTGCGTAGTCCAGTGCGTTACTACCTGATCTAACGAAGCCGATATCTACCATTTGTAACAAAATATGTGGATTCTTCAAATAATAAATACAATATTTTACCTGTGTTAAAGCACTGCATTCAACATATTTAACGGCTTTTAGTTCCTTCGCAAGTTTTTCACCTTGTTCGCCAGTTATGGGTTTTTGTTTGTTTTTTGCAAGCTTTTCAATTGTTGCAGCATCGTCTCGTAAATCAATCTGTGTCCCGACTAATAAAAATGGCGTCTTTTGACAGTGATGCGTTATTTCAGGTACCCACTGTTGACAAGATAATTTTCGTTATTTTTACTCATCCTAAATGCTATTGATTCTTACTAAATTACTTACCTTTTCTTTAACATTCTCAAATGACGAAGGTGATACCACGGAGAAACACACTAGAAACACATCTGTTTGAGGATAACTTAAAGGTCTAAGTCGATCGTAGTCTTCTTGGCCTAAAATTCAATTTTTAAATGATTTATTTTCGCTTTCTTTTTAAGCAACATGTAAAGCTGTTTATTTTCAATCAGTAAAATAAATGCAATTCGAATGTACTTATTTAAGAAATGGTTTATTGCATTATCATTGCTTATAAAATCTATAAAACTATGTTATCAATTACAAAGTAATTAAAAAAAAGTGTTAATATTTTCTTTATTGAATCAAAGATCTGTTTGGTATGAACATGTTTCATAAAGGCAATCAATACTTACCAGCAGTATCAAACAATCCAAGTGTATAAGGTTCTCCGCCGATCATAACCGTAACTGCATAATTGTCGAAAACTGTAGGCACATACTCGGATGGAAATTTGTTCGTTGTATATGAAATTAGCAGGCAAGTTTTACCCACTGCTCCATCACCGACCACCACACACTTTATTGTCTGCATTTTATACTGTTTCCTCAGTAGCTGAAAAATATATTAATACATTAAATTAATACATTTAATTAATAACGTAAGTATTATCAACGAATATAGATGAACGTAGAACTCCTGAATATATGGAGAAGACTTTACATAAGAGTGTCTTTCTCGCTCTCATTATGCATGTATCTCGCTGGAGAAAAAAATTTATCCCACTATTTAATATGAACGCAGTCCTTCTACATGCGTCTATGTTCAATGGTATTATTATAAAAGTAGTATGTAATATAGTTTTCTATATGTACATAAATAGTGTATTGGAGTAAAAGTAGCTTTTGCACCAATACTATTCTGTTCAATTGTCTTTTTCTGAATAAAGATTAAGTTTTATTAAAGAAAATTTATTAAAAATGTGACATGAATTTATATAATAGAACTATTGATTGAGAAATTGAAGAAAAAATTAAATTCATAACATCAGGTATTTTCTATATCCAAATGTAAATATGGAAAGTACAATATGGAAAAAAACAACAGTCTGCGAACAATATTTAATCAGAAGTATATTTCAGATATTTCAGCAAAGGTATTACCATAAAATGATAAAATATATTATTATAAGAATTTCATATTAATAAAATAAAATTGCAGTGAATTATTGGAAGATAATTATTGTAAGATAGCAATGTTAAATGTACACATTAACGTTATACTGTAGAAAAATGTCATTAAAATTGTGCTCTGTACAATCCTAGATATACAAGAAAACAATCAGCAATTAAAATACAAATAAAGATTAAACAAAAGGGTTCAACGAACAAAATTGTGAAAAGTTTTCAATTGTGTTATATTGTGAAAGGGTATGAAGCGAATGTTCGAATAGCAATTACCTCAAAATTTCTCAATACTAATAAGTTCCGAACTGTCAATCAAAAATTGCTGTTCGAACACTTTGCTATCAACACATTCGCTTTCTACCCTATCTGAAATTAATTGACAAAATAGATCTGGCATTTGTATTGTCGAGTCGAGAATAATAAAGTATTCTGGAATTCAATGATAGAATTTTTACTCCAATATTTGTATTATAGTAATGCTTATCTCAATTTTTAGCAATTATCGATGGTTCAATACGACTGTCAGAAACAAAACTTCCACTGAGTCAGCCGGATGAGTAGAACGTGAACGAAATACCGAATGTATATATTATATTCCAACATTTTCGGATTCTTACAATTGGCCGATATGTAAAATTTGTCAATTTTTACGTATGTCGAGGATACGTGAAGCCAAATGCGAGAAAGATCAAAGACGGAGATCTCTTACTACGCGGTGTAAGCGAGGATCATTGAAATAAAATTCGGAATCGAGCTAATGACAGGCCGACGAACCCGCACATATGCATGCTCGAGAATTGTTTTTCGGAGAAGCCATTTTGCGAGATTGAGAAAATGTGTACCTCTATTTCCCGGATTGCGACTGGTTTCCAATTTTTTTGAGAAACGCTTAACTATTTGACCTCGTTGAACCACGCAGTGGTAGCACACGTAACCGATTTTTCGACGGCAGAAGGAATTTAATATTAAAAGCATGAGACTCACGAGAAACTGGGCTGGGCGTCGACAACACTTCCCTGTCAGTCAATTCTTAATGCCCTATATCAGATATGAAACTCGACAGGATTTGCTGCAGGTGCTCACATGCGCCACGGACGCCACAATCAGTTATTATTCTCTAGAATGCCACGCGATGCGTCGAATACCAGATTCCCCTATGATATATATGTATGTGTGTATCACAGAGGAATAATATGTATACGGTATACTGATGTCGGTAAATTCAAAATCTCCATATCCAGATCCAGTTACGTAAATAAGAGTATTGAAAAAACGGTAAATATATTAAGTATTCATGTTTTAGAAATATATACATTAAATGTTTCATTGCATTGTATTTTATATTATATATGAAACAAATGCATAATCGAGCATCTTCGTGTATATTACATATTGCAAAAAAAAGTTATTAAAAAACGTCCAAACACTTTTTAAATATATTATTCTTTCATAAAAAGTTGGTAAAAATACAATATTTACGAGACTACTTTCTTTTTTACCATGAAATTAAAAATTTCACAATTTACGGCAAAAAAAATTTTGTTCACACCGATATACTTGTTTTATCTTGACCGCTTTTTGTAATTAGAAAGTATTATAAAGGGTATTGATGTCGTCGGTCCATTAATTTATTATACCAAAATATAATTACGTTTCGGCAATATAATATGGCCATTTTCAAAATTCATTATATGTATAAAAGATATCTCGCTATAATTAAAAGTTGTCCTGATGTAGTTATGATCGAGACGCAGTGTATACACATCACTTAATATCATACACAAATTTGATAATGATTGCGATGCGTATCTAATTAATTCTTTTAATTTCTTGTCAGTTTTTATGAAAAATAGTCAAGATTTCATTTTCGTATTAAGATTTTTGTTTTGCTATGGATAAACATTCTACTTATAATTATAGTTTTGATAATTATATGAAAATACAAATTGGATTGTAATTATAAACTATAAAGCCAAACTATGATTAAAATATTTTTGATCAATTATCTCGATTGTTATTATTTCTCTCACTGGAGTATTATTTATTCTTGGCTTAAATCATTAGCCGTTAAAATAATGGTACGTTTAATTAATAGAATTCTGGAAATGATTCGTTTTTAAACTTGATCATACAAATTGATAAATGTTAATTTTTATTTATTCTTTACAATATTTATTACTATTCAATTATTTTATAATTACACCATATACATACTTACATTTATAATCAATTTTATATATTTTACAATGTATGTACATTTTTTAGAAATTAAAAATTCAATTTCCCTTCTTCTGTTATTATTAAAATTGAAACTTCTATTGTTTCAATCAGTATTCTTATGTAGGTAGTTAATTTACATGTTTACATTGTTGGTAAAAGACCTATATCGATATAGACAAGATATTAACCAATTGTTTATGCAGATCTTGCGCAACGAAAACCAAGATTTCCAGCTGACGTGTCAGGAGTATTTTGACTCCTTGCTGCACAACGATACCTGTAGCAATAGCTTTCGTGACATAAATATGATCCACCTTTTTTTGTTTTGTCAGATCCAGTCGCAGGTCCTGTCTGAAATGAAAAATCGGTTTAAATTATATGAAAGAAATTTAATTGATTTCTGTTATAATGATATTCTGTTATATAATTTGATTATATCATAAAAAATAAACCCACAGGATTAACTTTTTTCTCATCTGTATGGTGAGTCACCCACCAATCGGATGTCCATTCCCAAACATTCCCTGCGATATTGTAAACTTCATATTTATTTGAAGGAAATTGAGTTACTGGATTCGTTCCTTCAAATCCATCTTCGGCAGTATTTTTCTTTGGAAATTCACCTTGCCAAATGTTTGTCCTATGAAGAGAATAGAAGCTTATTTACAGAAATTCCTGATTACACGAAGGATTCATTACTCATTCATTACATTACCTATGTTCACCATTAGGTAAAAGTTTGTTTCCCCAAGGAAAAAGACGATCAGAAAGACCTCCTCTACACGTTACTTCCCACTCAGCTTCTGTTGGAAGTCTTTTCCCTAGCCATTTACAATATGCAACAGCATCATTCCACGAAACATGAATTACTGGATGATCCATTCTGCCTTGAATATAAGAAAGTAAATTCTGTTTACAAATGTTTTATATGAACTAATTACGTAGAAAGTTTAATTGTAAAAAGTTGCAAAAGATACATACTTAAAATAAGCGAATCTGGACCTTCTGGATGCTGCCAGTCAGCTTTCTTCACAGGTAGCCACCACGGTGCTTGAGCAACAGCTTTGTCTATTCGACTCTTAGTCTTCTCACTCAAAAGACCTTCAAAGACAAAAGAGTCACCAAATTTCTCAGCTTCAGTCTCATAATTGTTGGCCTTTACGAAACTTGCAAAGTCTGCGTTACTAACTTCATATTTGTCAATATAAAAAGTATCTAAAATAACTTCTCGACGTGGTCCTTCACCATCGGATACAAAAATTGGTTTATTAGTACCGATAAAATAAGATCCTCCATTTATTTTCGCCATATTTGAAAAATTGTCCTTTACTATTTCATGTTTATTCAGTTCATCGAAGACATTCTTCTTTACCGAGCATGATCCTTCATCTACATTATTTCCAGACTTTTGCCTATTTAAATTTTTACCACACGAGCAATCTTCCTCGCTTGCACCAATCAATGAATTAAAATAAACTAATATGAAAAAATAATTGAATAAAAAGAATAGCGAGAAATTTAAATTGCAATTTAGGATTGGAAGATTCATTATTTAAAAGGAAAAGTGTACTGAATATTACAAGTTCGTAGCAAACATTTAAGAATACTTAATTAAATGCGATGTATGTAATTATGATAGTACAGTTTTTAATTTAGAAGTGATGTTTAAAACAATATCATAACAATAGGGATGAAACGAATATCGAATGACACCTGACAGTTGTAAAACTAACCTATATTGACGCAGGATATGCAGGAATGCAGGTGCAGGATGTAAATGTCACGTGAAACTTGACATATTCGCGTTCGTCACTCAATTGGCCAGATTGTATGAAAATGGGAACGTTAGAAACGCCGTGATTGGGTTATGAATATGAAACACAAATTTGAAAATTACATTTGAATACTATATCTGTCATTTTTCTAAACAATTGTACAGTAAACAAAAAAGGATTGGATATGGATTCAAATGGATTATCATTATGACAAAATTGAATTCGCGGTTTTGATTTTTTTAATCCCTGCGAATCCAATATAAGTATATATATAATATCACCAAAATCTAATTCGAGCGAATTCTTGCTGAGGGATTCAAGTAGATTTTTCTCAATCCCTGCGAATCTAAAAATACTATATTGCCGAATAAATGAATATATATCATTTCCAATCCATAATAAAATATTTAATTTAAAATTTTATAATTTTAAACTAGGGGCTTCGCCCCTGCGGCCTCCGGCCGCCAACCCCACCAAGGGGCTCTGCCCCCTGGACCCCCGGCTCGCTTCGCTCGCAAGATTG
>JAPYZR010005065.1:0-17860 GCA_030522945.1 Trichopria nigra
TAAAAAAAATATAAAACAATTTTTTTCTTATTGGAACTTGAGAAATATGGGTGAGCGGTATTAACCGCTGAGCGGTACAACCCCCGCCTCCCCTATTATCCGTGAGACTATAACTGTTATGAATATTGTTGGAGTGAAAATCAAATTTCTCTCGCGAGAGTAAATTGTAAGAAATGTCACTCATAAAGTAATGACATTTCTCTCCTAAAAGAGTAAATTACTTATGCTTGAAGAATGAGTAGCCTACCCTCTAAAATTTCTTGGAGTGAAAAATGAGCTACTCTATTAAAGGAATAAAATGTTCACTATTATTTCTAAGGTGAATTTCTACTATATTTAGAATAAATCGGAGAATTGGGACTCCAGAAAAAGATCACTTTTAAAGGAGTGAACATTCAAATTTTTTGAAAGAGTGGCTCAGTTTACCCTCTAAAAAATTTAGACAAGATTTTACTCCAAAAATTTAATGAAGAACTGATACATGTTTTATAGATTATACTGAATTATCTGACATTTTATATACATAATTTTATTCACCCAAATATTTAAAAGGAAATTAACAACATTTTACCGTTGAATGACATTGTTATACAATTATTTTTAAACAATTTTGAAAATCCCCGCAGTTCTGAACATGTTATATTGGATCAGTTAAAGTAATTAGTGCGATTTAAAAAATTGGAAATTTCCCAAGAAAAAAGAAAACTCTTCTCTAGATCCATGTAATAAAGCGTCTTTGTTCTTTTCTAAATAATACAATAAAGGATTAACTATATAAATTTAGATTAAGCAGAAGATTTGCAGGTGCATGGAGTATTTAAGCTGGATATCTTTTGAAACACTTTAAAAGTGGGTTAGTCTATTAAACGATATTATGAGATTTACTATAGAACTTAAAAATAAACAATCTCAATTCTATATTTAGGTATTTGCTATAGTTCGTATTCTACTAAAAAATAATAGCTTGCAATTTGTATATGAAAAATTTGTCTACAATTAACGTATATATTATATTAAATAGAATATCATATTTTCACTCGTGTACTGAGACATGTTTATATTAGCATAAGATATAAAAATATATATCTATATTTTAGTGATATAAAAAGTGCTATTGAATATTTTTAATACATTAGATAAGATTATTCTAGAATTTATTCAGTAGACCAATTTTAATTCCTTTCTATACTATTCTGCGATTCGCTCTGATTTACGTGACGTAAACAGATATTAGAAATCTATACTATCTATAAAAATATAACAATAATACGTTAAACGTTTTCCTAAATGAGTGCAAACAAAGAACACACGCACACATTTGTTTGCCTCCATACAAATTTTAAAAGTTCTGCAAACATTTCTTATTACTCACTTATCACAGTCACGGAATATGTATATAATACGACATTTATTAATCAAATAGATATATGTAACAAGGCTGTGAATATTAACACGAAATTTATTATAAATAAAAGAAAAATTAAATGTACAATTCTTCCAAATAAGATATCTTGTTTTTATATATTTTTCCTCAAACGCATTACGTAGCATAAAATTAGTTCTATTTTACAAAGTAAAATACGTTAATTACTACTTTTCGTACATGTATTCTATTGCATCGTATTTTCTCGTATTTTCTCCACAAATCCCTTATGTGGCAGTTTCAATTTGTAGCAAACAGCTGAGCTACTACAAAGGACTACGACCCACAATATTCATTAGAAATGCTATAAAATTCTGTAGATTATTAAGGATACATTTTCCATTTATTATTCTTGTGGCATGGAAGCTTTGATAAAAAAAGTATCCGATTGTTTTTATTATGTTCATAATTTATCTTTTGATTCTGAAAATAGGTATAAATTCAAAAAAAAAAAACTTGCAACAGCTAGAGTTCCATTATTTAAATTTAAAAATTGTTAGAAAAATATATAGCAAAAATTATTATAAAATTTTGCACTGGAAGTTGTAGTGTTATGAAAAATAATAAAGACAGTAAATAAGCGGAAAATGCGTAAAAAGTTGTAGTCACAACTTCTATATAATTTGTAATTTTATCTAGTATTATAATTGCCTAAATTAATACCGGAATATCACCAAATTCTACTCTTTATTAGTTCATAACGACGAACGGGAGGACAGCTTTGGAAGTTTGCTCTCGAAATTATGCTCATTAAATATGACTTTTTGAACAACAACATCAAATAATCACCTTATCAGTTATACTCAGAGCTGATGGTGGGCCAAGTACTTTTACGAGGAGTTGTTCAAAAAGTATTCACTGCGAAATTCCAGCAGTTTCCAGTCTTATTACAGTCTGCTATAGAATATAGTCTCTTAAGCGACAAAACGTCTCAACCTCGTCTGTTATATGAACGTACATATATCTTATATTTTATGTATTCACGTTTAATATAACTGTGAATTATATACCCTTGACTAGAATGCATTTAATTTTGCAAGTATTACTTCAAAACCAATGAATCGTAAAATTATAATCGTAAAATAATAATAACAATCGATTGATACGTGTATTATGTGCGTTAACACTAATACACTGTTTGTAATTGTCGGCCAGCGGTCGTAAATTTTATATTACCCGGCATTATGTAGCTTTCTCTTTGTTAAAGAAAACGAAAAAATTAACTGTAATACAAGTGTGTCTCTATTATTCATTTTCCAATAATCTGACGACAACAATGAAATGCGCTATATGTAAACGTCAATTCCGGAAATTCTTCAATATAACCTATATTAATCATCTTTGTTAATGAAGGTATAGGTGTCGGCATATTAAAAACCGATGTCAGTAGAAAGTATTGGCTACTTTTGAACCAAACAAAAATTATTAATCATGAAAATATTTTTAAAAAGACGATGAAGAAAATAAACAAAAAGTTTTAAAATGATGTATATTTTTAAAATGGTGGACTTTTCTCAAATTACAAATGTAATTCATATTCCTTATTCCACATAAAAAAAATATGAATATGTAATTTTTAATCACATGAAAGCGGCAGTATTGATCTATAACATTATGACTTGTACATAATGTAATTTAATACTACCGATAATATTATGTACTTGCTGCCCAGGCCTTGAGCATGGAGAGCGAGATAATGGAAATTTAAGTATTTTGTTTATTTTTTACAAACATTTTTGAGTTCAAGGTATATTTTTTTGAGTTCTATTTGTCATTTATTAAATTTATGAACCCATGTATTTGCTTTATGTATAAATCATATAATATTTTATCAAACGCTAATTCATGCGATGGCAAAAAATGGATCCTTAAACTAAAATTTATACAATTATTGGATTATTTGAAAAAGAAATCTGTTTTTAAATTAAAGAAATGTTAATTAAGATGACGTAAATTAACGTCGAAGAAGGTTTTACTTACTTTTAGATAATTTTATTAGTGCGTCAGACAACCGTATTAAGTTCTCTCGTCTCATCTCAACACTTATACTTATACCGATTCCCTGGTAGAAATTATTGTCCAGTTTTCTGTTACCCTGCCCAGTTATCATGTACTTTTAACATGGGAAAAAAGCAAACTGGACAGAAACTAGACAAATACTGGGCTAATTTTCTACTAGGGTTATACTTTTCAAAAATTAATTTTTCGAAAATTTAAAATTTTTTTTTATAAGTAAAAGAATCATATTTCTCAATTGCTTTGTAATTACATACATGCATTTATTCAATTAAATGGTTTAAACTGAAAGTAAAGAATATGAAATGAATTTAAAAAAAAATTGTCTATGTATGAATCATGTATAATATTGAATTATATATTGAATTCAAATAAAGTGAATAATAGGTTATACAAGTACAATTATAAGTATTCACTGGTGGTATTATGTAGGGATCGATATAATTTTCTAAAGTAATATCCTCTTAGTAACTATCTCGATCTAAGAAATATAAGAACATAGTAAGCTGATAAAAGTTTGCGATCGTAAAAGGAAAGTACTCTTAATATAATTCTAAACCAAGGGCTTTACCCCTGCGGCCTTTGGCCGCCAATCCACTCGGCTCGTTCGAACCTACATTATTGCAGATTTCCACGCTACTGAGATATACTTAATGGTACTTTTTAAAGATTAATAAGACGATTAAAAATAAATACATCATACCTTTTTAACGTAGAATTTTATACTCTTTCTTTATTATCCGAAACTTTTTTCATTCCATAAACATTTGTAAGAAATCAGGTCTTAGTGTGCCTCAGTGAACTACTTATATAACTGTAAGAGGTTCCCTATACATAGTTTTTCTGATGCTCAACATATTCGAAATTTCACATAAAATATATAGTCGCATTTTTATAAAATAAGAACGAGTAAACTGTTGTATCATCAGTCGTAAAAAAGTAACAAATTTTTGATTATTATTCTTCTCCCCAACATTTTGAATCCTTGTTCTTTATTATGTATATATTAAAAATAAAAAATTAAACTTAATCAAAATTCTGATTAATTTTACATATTTTTTTTCATATTTTGCATCATTTTAGATATTTTGACAGTGTGTTCTTTTAATTATATAAATAAGCAAGTATTTTGAGTAATTGTTTATAAAATTGTTGAATGAAACACGTTTAAATTTTCGTTGAGCAGCCGCTCTCTATTATTCGATGAATATTTTCTTAATAACGGGTTTTTATCATCAAAACATTTTTTGACAGCAATTTTTGTTTATAAAGTATCAAGAAAAGTCACACGTATAATGTATCACACATATATGTAGCGAATAATGCGAACAGTTGAAGAAAAAAGTAGGAATAATTTTCTCAAAGCTGACCTAATCAATACTTTGTTCATCAATACGCGCTTATAATTACTATTAAAATTATGATAAAAACTGTAACATAACTTGCTTTAAATAATAACTGTTGGTTAGCATAAACCGAGTTCATTAAACCGAATAAAAATGTGTATTCGAATACAAAGCACCACTTAAAGAACAGCAGCTTCTAGTTATTAGGTAATACATAATGTCCCAGTTTTTTTCCTGAAACTTCCGTACTTTAAGGAAGATCAACTCAAGTACACGCGGTGAATCTTTTTATGACTCAAAAACTTTTCTAAAAAATTTTTGTAATCCGGTCTTATAGTATGAAAAATAGTGAGGTACTTCGGCACACCATGGTTTAGGATCTCTTGCAAATTGTGAATTTATGATTTCACAGTTTTTAAGTTACAAAAGTTTGAAGTATATACTAATTTTTCGTTTATATGATATATTAGAGTAGAAGTAAATTAATATTATTAATAAATATAACAATATTTAACGCATACGCACAGCCACGCTTATATATATACACATACGTACGTTTGCATGTTTGACACTTACGTTTTAATTCACTTTATTATTAACAATTTTATTTGATATTATAAACATTTGTACGAAATTTAACGAACGGAAGAAATATGAATAATGCGGTTAAAGTATTTCTTAAGTTCAACTTCTGCTGACAACTTAATGGAATCTGTGTCCTTCGAATTTCTGTTCTAAGTTATGTTTGAATACGCTAAACCGTTTCGTGCAATATTACGAGCCCCGAACTTCAGTTCCGGTGACATCAAAATTAAAAAAAAAAGAATGTTGGAAAATTTGCATAAGCTAATTCGAATTTACCATAAGGTTCCCAACGATAACAATATTGTAATCTCTTTTGAAACATTTTAAAACTTAAACCGATGAAGATTGTGACTTATATAATTGCTTGAAAGTTGTACGAATGAGAAATGACTGAGAATTTACTAAAAATATGGAGTGAATGTACTTCCTGCGTGTAATTGAAGCAAAATTATTCCACATTTTTATTATATCAAGATGTCAATAAATATGGATGGAACAGAATATCATTGTAGCATGTTAGAAACATTTAATGCAATAATATATTAAGTATTTTAAAGTACAAAAATCTGTTCTAATTTAATTTATTAGTATTCCATCCTTTCGCCAAATCTTTATTACTTCCTACATTGGAGTTAAAGAAGGACCAGTAAAGATGCATAGTTCCTCTGTACTTGAAACTTATGCGGCATTATTCAATTTTAATGCACTTAATTAAAGTGCACTTGGTAGCATGGTTTACTCCCGCGCTTCTTTCACAGTCAATCACACACACATTACGACACTTTCCGTATAGTATATAGCAAGAAAAAGCATCGCATAAACGCACTGCATTTACTTCAATTTGATTTTCTTCTTTTGTTATAAATCAAAATGTTGAGTCGAACATATAATGCTCTCAGAAGTTAGTTATTCAATAATATAATTTTTATGTACATTTTATCATTAAAAAGAAAGTATAAAATTACTTTTTACTTTAAAATCTTTTAACAAATCGAGCCAACACTGAAAAACTATCGGAGATTGGAATACGCTTCTGTTTGTCGAATTTTTTACGCTCAGTCCAACTTTATGTTATTCCATAATGCAATTCATTCTTTTGTCATTAGTTTCTTTATAAATTATGTACCATCGAATGTCAAATTTGTATTTTTGGCAGAAACTTATCATTAAACTGATTTCTAGTTTCATCTTATATAAAATCTAGTTTGATTTCGAATTTTATCTTATTTGATGAAATGCTTATTTTAATGATATTTTATATTTTATTGATCTTATGTTACTTGAAATCAAACCTTCGTTTAATTTAGACTCGCTTAATTTAAATATGTTCTAACTAGATAAAATGCTGATCAATTATAAATGTATGAAATTATATAAAACTATGGACATAATTTTTTTTTTTAGATTATTGGTCTAAATATGATTAAATTCAAACCAAAATTGGTTAGACCTTAATATTTGTTAGACCTTAATTACCTTAATATACCATTAACATGATATATACAGGTAACTAATTATTATTAAAGAAAACTATATTCGTAAAAAAATAATTCGGATAATCCTTATTAATTTGAAAAGTCTTATTGCAACAAAACACACATATATATATATATATATATATATATGATATAAAACCATTTGCATATTACAATATACATGCAGTCATTAATCGTATAAGGCAAGGCGGTAAGAAATTTGAGAATGAGTATATGTGCATAAGAAGATAATGTTTACTATTAACTTAATAAATTGAAATGTTTGTATGATAACGCGAATTCACGTCATTTATTACTCTAAGTTGACATTGTTACATAAAGATGAAATAAAATACGTACACTGTAAATAAATACAGGTCTAGAGGTGATAGAGGAAAAATTGTAATTTTTGCCTTTGAAACATATTGATTTTAACGAATGTCATAGAGAACTCATTATCGGACATTAATAACATTATATAACAACGTAGAATTAATTTCTTTTAAACCAAGAAGTAGAAAATTATTAACAAAAATGTTACATGACATTTAAGCTTAAAATATCACGTTACAGATTCTGAATTTCTTATGTATTATTCCTTCATTAGTAAATTTTCTACAATTGTTTTGTAAACAGACCAACGTTTACAGTTACTTTATATTTCCAGCTTGAAACATAACATTACTGTTCGAATTTCTATCGAAGCACTCTTAGGGTCGCTCACAAGTGAATATTCAATTTGGGATGACTCTGAACGCCTTTAAGAAAGACATTTTCACAGCAAACTTAAAGTGAGATGTCGCTTTATTTAAGTATAGTTAAGAACGTCATTATACATATACATACATACGTGGGATGTAATTAATTAAAAGTGTTAATTATTAATATTGCAAGCGCGTATTTGACTTTATCCGATAAAATTTCTCTGTGTTGCATTTAAAATGATTATAGATTTCATCATATTTATTTACTTTATATTATATTAATACGTACATATTTATATATACATGTATATTCCATATTTTCGTACATTTCGCCGAGGATGTTGCATAATACCCTAAACGCAATCGACTGTAAAATTTGACCTACTTATCATTTTCATACATATTAGTTTAGTGGCCGGTATAAAAGCATACGCTTATTTAGACATTTTTCGATGAAATTTTGATTTTTTTGATAAGATGTTGCTTATTTCTCTCATTTATGTAAATTCAATTCATCTTCAATAATGACTATAATACTTCCAAAAAAAGTAACACGTACAGGATCCTGAATAAAACCAAATAGAGGAAGGAATTTCTGCATTTTATCATTTTATCTCGATCGGCATATTTCGATGTACTTTTAAGTCGGAGAAACTTCACAAATAATCTCTGTGCATATTAGAAATCGTGGGTTTTACTGTGAACTTGAGCATATTATTTTAAATATACTATTGAGCGCATAGTATGAAAAATAATACTTCGAAAATATTGAAATTCTAAATGTCAACAAAGTGAAGAAATTAAAATTATGAATTGAATTAGAAATATAAACCGCTTAAATTTGTATATGCCGTAGAAGTAGGTGTAAACATATATGCTCGACTCTATATTTGAACTATTATTTTTTATTTATATAATGTTAATAATTTTTTTTCGATGACTTATAAGTAATTAATTATGTATTATTTGATAATTTTATCACCGTGTTTATACCGTGCAAGATATTTATGGATATATCAATTCTAAAAAAAGACCACTTAAAATTTTATTTTCATTGTATGGTTTAAAATTTTTGAAATAATTTTGTAATATATATATAGATAATCAAAACTGTTAACATTTTCATACAAATGCGTAGATTATATATTAGCAGTTACATAGATTAAAGTTACACAGAGAAATCGCAAAAAAAAAAAACATTGTATGTTTCTTCATACATCTATAATAATAAACCATTTTAATATTTCGAAGTAACCTTTATTTGCAATTTTTGTGTTTCAAATAAACCAATTCTAAAATATCAAATTGTTAAAAAGAATTTATAATTGAATTTTATTTTTAATAACATTTTTATTCCAAATAAAATTCAAATCACATAGTTAATTGGGAGGAAGAATAGACTGCCTATTTTTGGATTGACAGTTTATGAAATTATTATTGAAGTTTCGTGGACTATAATAAATGATGGGAATATATAAAAATCGACAGAAATATTAACAACCAATATTTCATTCAATCGAAATAACTGTTGACAGTTTTAAAGACAGAGAGAAAAGAGGCACGTTATATTTTATGCATTATTCTTAACTTTTTGTATGTACAGATAAACTACGTGAATGAACTTAAAAATTAATTTTTTGTTTTAATTATTTTTCTGTTACACAATATATAACTACATCAAAAATATGAATCGACTTTGATGCAACATCAACAATATCACGATTTTTATTATAATGGTTTACAACTTGTTTTTACATTTGCAAAGTTTTAAATTTAATATTTAAAGTAAACAAATACGTATATACATTAACGTACGGACATAAATGTCAATCTATAATTTAATTATTTCTTACGCTTCGTTACGAATTTCTACCCGTTATACGCTATTATTTAGTATTTAAAATCTTATTTGATCCGGGTCTTTTGTGTAATTAAAAACATAATTTAATTGCAGCAACAATGTAATACTTGGACCAAACATTAACTTGATCTTAATTTGCGATAAAACATTTTTAACGGAAACGTGTCGTATTAAGTCAGATCATGCGAATTTCACTCGTGACCTGTTTATTCCAATGTATTTATGAACTTCTCTTTATGCATGCGCTTGAATAAACATGAAAAATAAGTATTAGGTAGTAACCATGTGTTTCGAATATCGAATATTTGTGACTTATATTTTATCGATGTTTTAATTCCAATATTTTAGAATTTCCATGTTATATTGAATTTTAATGATCGAAATAAAATACACTACTTGAAGCAAAACTATTTTATTTTAGCACCCATGTATCTGACAGCATTTAACTGCTCTTTTTTAAGTTTAGTATCAATGATCATTTATTTATCAAAGAAGTATTCACTCTTATAGTAAGGATCGTATAATGGTATGTAAATTTAATTAATCTATTATATTTCTATTTGAAATTTCATTTAAAATTAAATATTCTAATAAACGTGTAAGTAAATATACAAATGATCCGCGATGTGCTAGGATAACGCTGGGATAACGCTAGGATAAAAAAGGATGTTTTTACTTGTACTAATCATTGAAGGTGTAAAAATTAATAAGTTATAAATAATAATAAATAAACAATTCGAAAATATGAGTTGTTTGGTACTGCTACAAATATGAGAAGGTATAATAAATTCACCAGCATAAGAAAGAATCTAAATAATATACATTGAAAAATTTTTAATTAATTGTTTTCCTGATGTCTTAAGTAGTAAGTAGGGTAGAGGGTTTTAAATTAAAAAATTAAAAATTCAAGAATCGGTCTTACGTGCAGTTGCAGAAAAATCAGAATAAAAAACTTGTAAGGGCAGAACAAAAGAAAAGCTTCATCTGTACAGAGGTATGAATAAATAGGTACGCAGGGTTGCCAACAGTTACGAAATGTATGATAAAGTTAAGCAAAGAATTTCGGATAAACTCAAATTAACTATTTTCAATTTACGAATTTCACATACCAATTTTCATTGCTGATGATATTTACATTTACATTTCAATCTATATATCATTTATGGCTTTTTTAAATTTGTAGGCTTCATTTCTTATTTCGGAAAATTTGAGTTGCACGCCTTAAATTATATACGAAATATTACGTAAGAAATTATGAAATTGAATCATTGAAAGTAATCTTTCAGAAGTGCGATATTGATGCCGCTATGTTGATGCAGCATGCAGTGAAAACAGACAGTACGAGGTAGACAAGCAGTCAAAGCCGTGTCAGTAAGGAGGAAATATATTGATGTATATTCAGTGTTGTAAAATGTTATACTTTTTATTTCATAAAAAAAAGGTTTATACTTTATAAAATTTACTGGTTTTACGGTATGGAAATTCTATGCTTTGAGATAATCAAAACAAGTAATGAAGGGAAAAATAGTTACTTACAATGCGAATAATAATCATTTAATGATAAATTATTATTTCGATAAATTATTATTATGAAAAACCTTGCCATTAAAAAAATGCACCGCGGTACTTATTTTTCAGAAAATTATAGGAAATAATATATTATTATTTTTTATATCTAATAATAATTATTCAGAATAACTGTGAGTTAAGGGATATAGTAATATTCCTTCATATATGCACTGAAACATATGAAAGGTTATCAAATTGTAGCTTAGCTATATAATTAAAAAAAAAAAAAAAAAAAAAAAATGTAAATAAAAGATATTCAAAACAGAAATAAATTTTTCTCGGTATATATATCACTTTGAGAGTAACATTATATAATAGACATATACATTTCTAATTTTCTATTTTCCTGACAAAATATCCAATATATATCAACTATTTGAATAATGAGAAAACAACGTTCAAAAATTTCTTTTCTAACTTTTTCTACATTTATAAAGCTCGAGTAGAAAATTATTATTATTATTAATTATTCCTTTCGAAAGCACAGTAATCAGTGATACCTATAAAAATAATAATAAAAAAAAATGTTTAAGTTGTAATTAATTTTAATCAAATGATTTTTTAAATCACACGTGTTTTCATATTTGATTTGTTGTTTGAAATTTAATTTTGTGTCGATTTGTAACAGACTACGTCGAAAAATCCCAAAAGCCGAATTTAAATTCAATACCACGAAAAGTGAACTGAATATATGCCGAAAAGTTAAATTGAATGAAAATAAAATAGCTTATTCGTATTGAACAAAATACAGAACAAAACAGAGAGTTAAACTTCTCTTAATTTCTTTTTCACTGTTTGTTTACAAAACCTGATGTATTGAGCTGTCATCAGAGCCAGCTGTAGTATTCCACGAGTATGACATTTTATAGTTTTCCGTTTAATTCTATTTAATTTTCTAAAATTATGTTCATAAAGGATTCATTTATTTCATTAATTAACGCATACCATTTTTCGTAACCTATATATAGGTAACCCATACAGTAAGGTACTTTGAGAACTGATCATGTACAAACCTCCAATAGTAATGTCCGAATTCAGTATGTAAACCAATAGTTCTCAATAGAGTTAACCATTTATTACTATTGGCGTACATAGTAAATTCGGACATTACATAGTACCTTTCCGTATGATCACAAGATCATTCTTGTAATAACAACTACTATTTATAATATAATTTTGTTGCCGTTGTTATATTCAATTTCGATGTAAGTTCCTCCAAATTCGTTCCAAGCTAGCGTCCAATATGAACGTAAAAATGGAATAACTAAATTTTAGTCGGTTCAACTAAGTGTAACGAAAGAAGTTACCAAATATTTAGTGGCCACGTGTACACTAAACTTGAATTAGAATTAGCAAATATTTATTTAGAGTGATGTTCGTCGTTATTGTGTTGTTTTCTTTGACGGTTCTTTTCATCGTCACTGCCCATCGATCGTTTCACGGCATTATTTGCTAACCTCTGAAAATCCCCGAAAACCTATAAGCTGCATGGTATTTGATGGATTTGCCAAGAAAATGTAAATAAAACGTCGATGGTTCGCCAAGTAATGAAGTTTATAGAGAGCGCATCAATTTGGGAAAGCAGTCCCGCGCTAAAGTGCTTGCACGCTAATAATAACACGGAAAAACAATAAACTGGACACGTTGTGGACGGTGCCTGGCCGTTCATTGTTGACAGTGCTGAAACAGCCCCAGGGAGCTCGAGCACATGTCGGCCACTGTCAACAGTCCGTGCCACCTTCCTAGCTCCCCTCTTATACCCTTAATGCCCCCACGCATTTGCCTTTACCGTGTTTTCCAAAGTTGACGTAGTGAGGTTGGTGGGAGTGTTGCGCTCCGACAATTTCCCCGTTCTCGTCCTCTCCGAGGTCCATTTTCACGCAATTCTCGTTCGGAGCCACCGGGTCAGGTTTGCGCGCGAAGCTCTTTCGCGAAATCACTGTACCGGCACCGCACTGCAGCTTGAAACGTTGCACGGGACTTGAAATCGCGCGAAAAACGACTAAGCGAACTATCGGTGCAGGAGGAAGGAAACTACGGTCGCTAGCTGCGAGATCACCGACGACGCACGGGGGGATGGGTGAAAGAGGCGGAAGACTTTTCCCTCCTTTTCGCTCAGATGTCGAGTGAATTCTAGCAAGGCGAGAAGAATTCCGTAGCGACACTCGTGCCCCGAGAAAATGTATAGAAACTTTACACCCGAGCGCGCGGCAAATAGATAGAGATAAAAGTGACTACGAACTTTCCTCCCCTTTTTCGAATTCCGCACAAGTTACCGCTACTCGGCAGACAAATAAAAAAGCATGTCACTGCTCGGTGTCTGTCGAATTTCACGTCGATTCATTTGTCAGGATGTCTTTATTTTCCCTCCTCGGATTTCACGTTTCACCGAGAGTTCCGCGATAAATGCCTCGAACCTCGAACGAATTCCGGACCGTCAGGCGGATTAGCCCCTAGATTGCCGGGGACCGATTGCGAGTGGATTAAAAAAGTTGTTCTCGTGCTTTTAGCCCAGTTCACTGATGGATGCAGGAACTGACTTGCGGCGGCATAGCGTTCGGGGAGAGGATGCGACCAGTAGGTACGGCTGTGCGGTTCGGACTGAGGCGCCGCGACGCTCGACGTTCCTATTGCACGGACGACCGGCGCCACCGTCGCAGTCGTCTTTTAACGGTAATAACACGTACTACATTAGTAGAAACGTGCGCTCCCGGTCCGGCCAATACCCACCCGTCAAAGGGGGCGACGGAAGAACGATCGAGGATGATGATGAGTACCTTGCGGTAATTGGGACGACTCCGCGCCAAATTATTATGATTTGCAGGTGAATGGGTTCACGGGACTCTCTTTTACCTTTTTATTTTCGGCCCTTAACGAACCGTGTCGAGATTCCTGGAGTTCGACGTGCCGCCAGTAGCTAGCTGCGCTTTTTATTTCCACGCGAAATTGGGTTCGTTTTATTTCTGATGCAGCGACATAAATAAAAGGCTATTGACAGCTCGTAATTGGATACCAGACGATTAAAATAAAAACGAGTAAATATTAATCACCGTAACGTCGACACGTTTGGATGGTCAAACGGTTGCGCATGTTTCTTGCGATTGCTTTTTTTCTGACGATATGAAGGCAATTTAATACTTTTAATGGACCTATACGCTGACCTTGAAGGATTTACACGATAATTCTAAGCTCTTTAGGATGCGCGCAAGCGAACAAACATTTTTTTATTTTATTTTAATATATTTTCGCACAGAACTTGCTCTGTGTAACAGTATCATCAAGTGCCCATTTCCCGTGTTAATTTGGTGGCATCTAAAACATTATGCAATCTTCTATACCAAATTTTAAAATTAAAAATGTTCAGTCAATGCGTAATTTTGCAACTTTGACATTCGTGATTTTTACTTGACATTTACATTTAGCTAAGAAATCGTTAGTGCTGATTCTGATGGAACTTTGAGAACAATTTGTTAATCTTCATCGTTGTGGTTTGCTTATTCAAAGTACTGTATTTACTCTTACCAATTTTTCCAATTCTTTTTTAATATTGAACATTTTTGGCTGACATTTCTTGTTAAACCTGACCTTTCATTATTTTTGTCTATTTCCAGACATCATCGTCATATTTAGCTTGTCCATTTTTTTTTTTTTTTTTTTGTTACATTGCCTACTTTCTCTACGCTTTTCAACCATAGTTTCAATTTCTACTTGGACAATTGTGCGCACACACACACGCACACACATATAGATATATGTAATCAATACACAAAACGTGATCCGAACAACTTTCGTCTATTTTCTAAATCTCTGGGTGCGGTGATCGATTTTACGCTCTAGGGCGAATGATACGAGCGCAAATAACCGATCCCGCTCACGTCGTATTAAAAATATCGTACTCATCACGTGCAAAACATTTTTCTCTACAGCCAGTGCTATTGTCAGAGTCTCTCATCGCTCGGGCGAAAACGCGTCTCACTCGTTAAAAATCAATCATTTCGCCGTTGATGAATAATATACTTTTTAATGGTCAGGTGACACTTAAACTGTTCACATTTTGTTAATATTCGTCCAGTCATTTATATGACTTAGGTAGATTTAATTTTTATTGGGTGTAATCAAAAATTCAATGAGATCAATCTCGAAAAGAAACGCCCGATGATAATCTAATGTGGAGACGTACTCAAAGATATATTTATATATCTTTATATAATTCTATATTATATTCTGAATACATGCAAGGATGTTGAAAAAATCCTAATTCGTGAACAGAGAATGTATCTTTTTTATATTTTCAAAGCTATAGAATTATCATATAATGACAGATATACCCTAGTAGAAAATAAGACCAGTTTTTGGGCAGATACTGTTGTCATTTTCTACTAGGGTAGTGCGGTTAAATTTGGAAAATGAATGTTGTAAATTCCCCTATCACCCGGCACAATAAATGGGATAGCGATGAATTGGTGTTCATAAATTTAAACATATAGACTATCGTTAACCAAATCTTTTTATTATTTAATCTATTCGGAGATACCACGATACGCTCGAGAAGACAGTTTTTTCTTGAATATGTGAAATGACGCGAAATTTGATGATTTGTCCCACGTTATTCAAATAATAATGACAATATGTACCGTGACAACTGTAACTATGTCTGTCTAGGTTCGCTCATACAAACTTATCTTTAGTCGGTTGTTCCTCCGGCTGGCCCTGCTCACGTCTCTCGAGAATGAAGTTGACGTCCTTTGAAATGGATTGCGACTCCGTCGATGGATCGATCCTGTTCCTATTCTTTTCCCAGTGATGATTTTGGGTCGAACGGATTACGGCCTTTTTAATTATTTCGAAGTCTCGATGATCGGCTTCCTTGTTTTATGGTGCAAAATCACTTGATGGTCACATGCGAAGCTTACAAATGCCGTATTTCAATTTAACGGGACCTCGACGTTGAATCGACTTTGGACATCTGAGCGATAGCGAGCGAAACTGGGCGTTTCAGCCATATTTATACAACAGCGACCACAATAGACATATTGTTTCCAACATTAGATGAGCAATTATTTATATGACCGTATTTGGTCCTGTCGCGATGTCCTTCCTACTTCTGACATCCTTATTGAATTTACATTTTTTTTATTATTTTCCATGTTAACTTAAATAATATTTCGTAATTTAACTCTGTGTAAATATAAAGTTTTTATACGTCCTAAATTTTATTATAATGAAATTATTATAAAAGGGTTGTTTGCTGCATAAGATAAAATAGTAATATACTAATATTAATTTTGTATAATGATACGTACTGTGCGATAAATACAGGTATATTTATACCGTCTATTAATTAGTTTATATATGTACGGATTGGAAACTAATAGCTCAAGCTCTTTATGCGATAAAGACTACGTTGTCGTTGAACATAGAGTCACTGTTCTGTTTGCAATTGCCATCTCTTACGGAAGATTACGTAAATATATGGTCTCCTTTGTCGCTTCCACGTAGACCATTCTACCTCCTTGGTGGCGAGAACGACATCCCTTTGTTTGCGAATCTCCTAACTTACTATCATTCAACATGAACACGAAACCTGTGTAAGATCTTCGATCTTGCGTGCGCAAACCCAAGTTTTAACCTACAAAACACAGTGTATATACTAGTTGATAGTGCTGCAGCGATTCTCAAGGTCGACTTGTGTCTTGTCGTGGAAGCAAGACGTGACTCGTGGTTTGTTTCCATTGTCTCAGAAGCCGGGGGAGCATGGCATGTTGCAAAGATATTAAAAAATATGCATTTTTAATTAGAAAACAATATAGGTTTCATAAAAGAAAAATTATTTAAGTTTAGAAACACTAAATCTGGATATAGCTTGTATATTGCAATAAACGAAGAATTTACTAATTGAACTAATTGAAAATTTTTATATTATATAAATATCGGAATCTGTTAAGATAACTATATATATATATATATTTATTATTTATTATATATATACAACTGCTGGTCAAATAGAGCAAATTTTAAAAGTTCTGCGAAAAAATGAGATATTTTTTTCTGCCATCGTATTTTACAGTTATATCATGAATGTTTTATTACGTGCTATATTAAGAGACAGATCTCTATTTTTTCGTTTTTATATTAGCGATAAAAGACCTTTTCTGAAAGTGGCTTTATAATGTGAGAAAGTAAGATATAGTGGAGCGTGGTCTTATAATTTAAAATCACGTTTTTTTAAATTTTATCTTTATGTAATATGTATGTAATATACATATATGTATATATATTACATATATTACATATTTATTATGTAATATCTACATGAAACTATGCACTAACGTCTGCGTTTAGATATATTTATGTTATTTAACCAGAAGTGTTAAGATAAATTTTCTTCATATTAAAATAATGATTAGCTTTCTTCGTTCTTTAATGTGTCTTATTAATTTAATTATCCTTGCATACTGCATCCTGACCATAAAATATCCAAGCACACATAAAAGCATATATAAAATATTCGCCTCTACATTCATTTTTAAATGAAATGTGCAAAATGAAAATTATCAAGTGTTTTATTACAAAAGCAGCAAAGTACAAAATCAGTAAATTAAAATATTAAAATTTTACATATTTAAGTCACTAAATTATTCTTATTTACACGAGATCATGATATACCAACAGTTTTGTAACATTTATTAAGCTTTTAACAAGTTTTCCCTTAAATCACGTTCCCAAAACTGGCGGAAGCATTAGAGCAAAACTAATTCAATTCCCTTCCATATATATATATATATATTAATTTCAAAAATAAGTAAAAACGGTCACTGTACGTCAAAACAGGTTCAAAGAACCATCAAAAAATAATTTTCGGCCTGGATCTAGGCCCTCTT
>JAPYZR010005066.1:0-21319 GCA_030522945.1 Trichopria nigra
GTTTGATTTTTTAGCTTTCGTTTTTTGGCCGCCATTTTGTTTAAAAAAATCGTACGATAAAAAACCAAAGCTTGTTGGAAAGTTTAGATATTTTGTGCATATTTGCGACAGTAAAAAAAAATTCCTTCCCACTCAAATTTTTGATTGATTAAAAATTTGTCAAAAAAAAATCGTAATTTTTATTTTAAATTGTTAATTAACAATTGAAAATCAAATTTTTGAAATTTTTAAACTATTCTATCGTGAAGAGTGTACCCGAAAATAGTAGGGTTGGGTATTTTCCAAAAGATTTTCTTACTTTTTCACAAAGTTTCCTGAGCTCAAACGTAAGATACAAATTTTGTTGGGACTTTTAATGGGTTAAGTTTCATTGAAAAATTCGTATTGAAGATTTTTTGTTTTTAAGAAAATTGAAAGTTTGAAGATGCATTCCTATACAAGAAAAATTAAAAAAAAAAAAAAAAACAAAAAAAGTAAAAAAAAAATAAAAAAAAATAAAAAAAAATTTTTATATAAATTTCCATTAATTTTATTTGTTACTTTTATTTTTTTTTGTTCGTTTGTTTATTTTTTTTTTATTGATCGTCTGCTAAACGATTTTAAGAATTATTAAAAATTTCGATAGTTTTTACCATTTTTTAGTAATTGGTTATTTTTCAATATTCAATAGTAATTGCTCTTTTTCAAGCAATTTTTCGTTGAATTTTTGTTAATTTTTTGAAATTTTCCATCAAATCTTTGTAGAATTTATTGAATTTAAATTGTTTTTATTTTTTCTTATATTCATTTATTTAGATTAAATTATCTTTTTAGCTAGTATGTTTAGTACTCCAACAATACATTTTTTCGTTATATATAGAATTAAAAAAAAATATAACAATTCAACTTTAAATTTGTTTTGTAACCGAATCAGAATTATTGAACAACTATGATTATAAATAAATCAAAAAATTAAAATGAAATATTCGAAGAAAAAAGAAACAAAAATGGTCGAGCCGATAAATGAAGTGTAGCCGGTGTTACAGTAGAAGTGGTTGAAACAAGAACAAGGTTCTGTAACGGTGACTTACTGCAAATGGAAAGATCACATACATGTAAAACGCGAAAATTCTTGTCCATGACAAATCGCGAGCAATAACACGGGTTCTAATAATGCTGGCCCGTCCATTGAAAATGTCATACTCAAGCTTCGGACGCGGAGAACGTACTACTGGCTAAGGAACGACGTTTAATAATGGCCGGTATGAAGTATATAAGGCGCCGTTTATCAGGAACGGAATTTTTCTGAAATTTGTAAGTCGGGCCATGCCTGATATCTCATCGTGAAAGCGTGATGGAAGAAGTTTTTTCCGCGAAATATCAAAGTCCAATCGATTCGTTATTGGCCCGGATTTTCATTTAGGGGCACGCCGAGACGACATAGATATTTCCATTGTTAGGGCAGAAGCATATATATATATGTCGACTGACATAGATAAGAGTTCCATTACATCGAAGCGGTTTTTGTCCGCTTAAATGGTCTTCGACAATGATAATCCCATATCGTGGCATTCTGGACGTTTATGTGACTATTTTTTTTGTCGCCAATTGATATTTGAATTTTTTTCAGAATTATCGTTCAAGAAATTCATTGGAGACATGCATGAAAAATGTAACAAAAGTAATAAATAATTTGAAAGATTGTTTTCAAAGAATTCAATTGAAAAATTAAAAACATTCGTCAAAAAATAAAACGCGTTAAGAAAATAAAAACTGCCATTTTCAATTCGTATTTGATATTCAAAATGGCCGCTTGAAAATGGAGTGTAAAATTTTAAATATTTGTTTTTGGTCAACACCATCATTTATATTGGGAATGGACACGAAGAAGAATATGAAGTTTTTTTATTGACATTTTAGAGAAACAATAACTTATTGATAAAATCCAAAATGGTAGTTGCAATACTATTTTTGGTAGTTTTTAAATACCAAACGAAGAATAAAAAGCAGCTGAAAGTACCTTGGATATAATAGTGAACAAAAATTTATTCTTTGACGCAGGTATCTTTTCCTATTTGATTCGTTGACTCAAAATACATAGAAAAATTCAATTCGCTGTTTTCATTTCCAATCTCCTGCGTACATTCGGCAAATCCGTAATAAACTTGAAAAACCCATAGTACAATCACGTAGCGCAGCGATACGTGATAGACATACGTTGATAGCGCGGTTATTGTTGGAAAATTTTAAAATTTCTACAATTTTTTGGTAATACAATATTACAAGTATATATAGCGAGTGTGCAGACATTTTTAACTCGCTTATTTTTAAAGCAAAATTCTTTGCACAGCGGCGAAATTTACTTTTTTATCTATCTATCCCTTCGTCAGTGGATTGCAAAACCGGCCGAGAGGTCTCCAACTCAATTTCCATCGGACAAATATTGTTTTTTTTTTTTTTTTTTCTTTTTTTATCGCAAACATATTTGTTTCTCGGAAGGTATTCGCATCCGCTACCTGCCACTAGTAGATTTCAGCTGCCTGAATAATTGTTCCATTGTGCCCTGAGTCCGATACCATTTGTCCGGCACTACGTACCACGGTACACCATGCGTTATTTTTAGAAGGGCGAACATTTTTTTACAACAGCGTGCAATCGTAACGACAATAATAAAGGCAGAATTTACTTATCTTTTTTTTTCCAAGACACTTTTTATTTGATGTATGTCACGGCCAATGTTTTTGGAACGCATAATGGATTTTCAAAGTTGAAATTTTATAAACGATATATGTTTGCAAAAGGACTCTTTCGTTATTTAACGTTTGTTGTTCTCATACAATAAAATGGAAAACAAAATAAGTGGATCAGTGAATAGACAATTAACCCAGTGCACCATCAATGTCATTTTAGGTCACATTTTATACATGCCTGTATATTCTCGTGAATGAAGATTTCATTTAGTTGGAAATTTTTCTGCCATTTGGAATTTGTAAAAAATGACTTTTTAAAACAAACTACGTAAAAAATTAAATTCGTTGACAAAAATAGTTGATTATAGCTGCATTGGTATCTAGCGAAAGTTTACGCATTCATTTCAAGAATTATTGAATGTCTTTATTACATTTTTTTTTACAGAAAATCACTGGATTTACCTTACACTTGTATTTTTCGAAATTAAAAATGGTGAATAAATGTAATTATTATTTTGAATTTAAAAAAATTGTCGATAAATTAATGATATAAAAAAATTCAAGGAAATGATGTCCAATTAATCATTTAAATTATACAATCAAAATAAGCGTTTTACATGCATATACTCGTTATTTTCATTTAATTGTGCAATTAATTCGTCATTAATAAACCGTAATTCTTCCAGGTTCAAATTAAATGGATTGGCTTTTAATCTTACTTAAAATTAGATGTTACTTTTCATTACGATTGGCAGAAACTTTCTCGGGTAACGTAATAGTATCTCCATTCAAAATAATCTGGGTCGGTGACTTTCTCATTTGTCGAAAAGTAAAAATCGCTTTTGATCAGTTTCCAAATGTGTTTTTTGAACGAACAAATACGAACATTTTTGCAGTTGCGTTTTTGCGAATTCGGACAATGAGTGGCTGTTACTTGTTTGGCGCAGATACAAGCGACTCTTCAAAACACTTTCTTCTAACGTATACCAGGAAATGGTATATATTTCGTTACTATCCGCAAACATGTATTAATTTTGTCGGTAATAATAACACTTTTTTTTTAACCACGTGCCGAATTGTGACATTTCCTAATAATAGTGTACCTTTAACCACATTTTGTTATCACAAATTGAATGTATGAGTATATACTTGTTTGACATTAATAGAATGGAAAAGAGCGAAACAATTAATATTAAGGAATAAGATCTAAAATGTTTCATCAATCTAATGAATGTTCACTTTAGCAAATTACCTGATAGGAAATAAGAATATGCAAAAATATAATTTAAGTGGAATGATTTCTGAAATAATATTTTAATGAAATTAAATTAACTCGGAAATCATCGGTTTGATTTATATAATTGTAGCACTAGTGCCCTGACAGAACCATGAAAAAATGATTATTACTTTATAATTTTTATTAAGTTTTTTTAAATATGTTCGGTGAAATAGGTAACGAGAATGTTTATATTAATATGACTGGATATAGCAATAATAAATGTGACAACGTCGCAATATTCCATAAGTCCGACTGTTGCTTGTAGTTGCGTTGGACCCCCTTCGAGGTTTAAGAAATAAATATTATTGACATCTTGGTAGTATGAACGATATTATATAGCACATAATATTTAGTACATTCGGTAGTTTGAAATGCGATGTTGCCAAATTTCCAATGACGAAATCGTTAAAAAATCTAAAAATAATTTTATATAATGCTGGAATTGTTTGCAATATTTTTTTTATCAGTTACCTTATACACAAAATTTAGAATTTAGAAATTAATTCAGTAATGAGTTTCATCTTGTTCAATTACTCTACAGAGAGTAACTCCCATCATGAGTTAAAATAATAAAAATCAAAATTATTATTTGGCTTTGTAACCTTAAATGATTGCGTGTATTACGAAGTCTTTTATTCACCCACGTGTTTTCAAAACATAAAATAATTCTGCTCTATAAATCAACTCATCTTCATTACTTATATTTATGGATGTAACTATACACCCTTAATAAATATTTTTTTTACAATATAGTTAAATTTTAATACTCATTCAAACATATCCATTAATTCATTATATTTTACGAGAAGTCGCGGGCGATGGTAAAATGTGTACATGCAAAATGTCACCAAACGACATAAATAAAAGGTATGTACATCTATATTAGAATTAAAGGATGTTGAACGAAAACAATGATTTATCGAACCTACAATAATTTTATCGACGCGTTAAAAAAAAAAAAAAATTCATTTGTGTACGGAAAATTGCCTTTTGGTTTTTAATCTCTTGACCATCCCACCAGCTGATTGGATAACCAGCAGTGCGTCCTGATTGATCAATATCGTTCCAGTTGGCTGCGCTGAATATTAAATAAAGGGATAACATTGCTTGGCTCTCCGTTATTAGAGGGAAAGAGAGATAAATAGACAGAGTGGAAGAGTAATATACATATAAGAGACCGAGAGAGACATAAAGTGAGGGAGAGAGGGGGAGAGAGAGAGAGAGGGACGAGTATAGTGGCAAACTCCAACGTAGCAACACGTCAGCGTGCACAACTCCCATAAATATCTTTAGAGGGACTTTAAAATACCAGTTATCTAATTTCAAATTCTAGAGTAATTTTGAAAAATAACAAAAAAACTAAAACTGTAAGCTCTTTTATCAAATTTTGCGAGTGCTGCGTAAGGTCATTAAAAAAATTAACTTAATAATAAATTAAAATTGTATAACAAAGGTAATATTTTAGCGACATTCTTTTTTTAAATTTTGTATAAAAATTCAAGAAGAAAATATAATAATGTAAGAATTTTTCAATTCTTTAACTGCACGGATATCAACATCGTTTTATTTATAAAATAACGACTATTTATTTGAGGTCGCTTTTTAAAATGGCTTAGCCAAAATTTTTCGATAAATTAAGTTTAACGTTTCTTTTTTTTTCAAAAATAGTGACTGTTTGAAGTATAATTTTTTTCAAATCCAGTGTTCGCTGTGTTATTCTAAAAATATTCTAATTCATATTTTGATTTTTGTCCAATTCGATATCGATAGTTGGAAATATTTTGTAAGACCATAATTTTGAAAAACTATCAGAGCTTTGGATAGATTTTTAGAAGATGACCAGAAATCGACGTTATAATGAAAAATGCACTTAAAAAAAATCGTAACTTTTTTACAAAATTTTTAACATTCTTTACAAAAATCGCGTTTTTCAGTATTGTTAAAAAAAAGTGTTTATCGTAATTGTTGAAAAATGTTGGCTACGCCATTTAGTAAAGCGACCTCGAGAAAACCGTCGGATGAATCTATTTATGTGTTTAATTTTAAATTTACGAATAAAATGATGTTGAAATTCGTCTGTATAAATTCCGCGTATTTGGACGTTAAACGTTTAAAGCAATAATATCAATTAAATATTGGTCAATCACTGAAACACCCAATGTAAACATCAACAAATCAAGAACGAACGAGAATTTCGATATGTGCGTTTAAGCCCAGACTCCGAGAGGTTATGAACAATACATTCGAACTATTTGGAATTCATGCAAGAGCTACTTAACAGGTACACTTGAGAAACATCGATTTTATGAGATTTGAATGCACGTACGATTATTAATACCATAATGATTGTAACGAAGCTGACTACGAGAAGAAATACTTCAGCGGTGAACAATGACAAGTACATCAGGTAGAATCGTGCCTTGAAATTATTTAAAAAAAAAGAGGAAACGAAACTGTCTGGCATGTCTGACTAAGCGCGTCGTTAAACTACTGAAAGTCGAATGCAAGATTTTTACTGAAACTTTGACAGTTTCGTGTTTGTAATAAATTACGATTTATCTTAGGCCCTATAAAACTGTACAGAAATAATGAAAACGCATCTACTCTTACATTTATTGTAACAGTATTCTGTATAACAAGTGCGTAAAATACGATTTTGCGCACTGAGTGGGAAACGTATACGAAAGGGTTTATATTTTTCGATGTAGTTTGCATAAAATTCGATTTTACGCACGGTTTCCAGTGCGTAAAAAGTTCACGAATACGTATGCGTGAAGCGCTACTTTTCGCACTGAAAGCTATGCGCGAAATCCAATTTTACGTATATTATATCGAGGAATGAATTGAGTTGTTTATTTATATAAATAATAATATCAAATATAAAAATAGTATAAAAAATATATATTTTATTTAAAATTGGTCCAACAAAATGGCGGTATAGTGCATCAGTGATAATAAGGTCGTGTTTTGAGAAGTCGCTCAGAGGAGCAGCTGGACTAAATGTTGTCCGAGAACAAAAACTAAAAACGATTTCTTCATCTGTAAGCTTGAAATGGTCAATCACGGGGATTCATAAAAATATTGAATATTGAATCTCATTACAAAATGGCTTATTTTTGACATGTTAAATGATGGGGTAACATCCAGCATATTTTTGTTATTCAATTTTATTTTAATAGGATTAAATGATGTATATACAAACTATCCAAACATAATGCCTAAAAGTATTTATGGGTGAAAAGCGACTAAATATAATTTTGTTTGCAATCCAATAGTTTGAATATTTTATATCGTGAATTTGTCATAGAATTTTAAACGCGATTTTCTCGAAATTACGTATTTCAAACTTACTTGCATTGTCAGAAACTCATTAAATTTTCATCGGATTAATTTGAAATTTTAATTGCAGCTTCTCACGCAGACGCTCTACGGAAGTACACGAGATTTTTAAGATTGCTAATATATTGCATTTGTTATAAACAATATAACGACGATTTTTAACCTAAAAACAAGACGGAAAAATTAAGGGATTAATTTTAACGCTAATTTGTGAATCTTCAAAAAACAATCAAAATCGGAACAATCATAATCGGAAAGAAACATTATTTTCATGTAATATAGTGCCACGGTGTCATTTTGTATAAATAATTGAAAACAAAAATGATTTTGTTTCTGTTAATACGTGTGTAATTAAGCCTCACAATTTTATTTTATTCCATTCGTTAGTCATCGAGAACAAAATTTCCAAAAAAAAAAAAAAATCCTTTCAAACATATTCCGCTTTCAGAAAATTCAATATGTTTAATTGCGTTCATGTAAAGTTCCAATTTTTGGTTCATAAACATGCAACGTTCTGGAAACGGTGAATGTCCTACCTCAGAAACGTTACAATCAAACGTTACATTTGAAAAGTATATCTGTGGTTACAATAACGACACTGATACTTTAATTCATTCTAAAGAGAACTAAAAATTGTATTAATAGTTCATATTATATGACTACTTTTCCTTTCAACATAAAGGGTTCACTGACTTGAGAAATTAAGAAAGATTTCACTTTCGACTTTAGACGCCACCTAGCGCTTAGTTTGTGCTCTTTCACGATTTAGATGTACAAGAATCGTCACATTTGTAACGTTACCTAGAAAATTACATTAGTGACCTACACGCATGTCATAGTTATCTTGAAACCTTGCAGAAACACGGAATTTGTAACATTTCCAAAAAGATTACATTGTAGCCTCCTTGCGAATGTGTGAATCTTTCCGGTGCAAATTGTAACGTTGCAAATGTAATTTTTAAGAAACGTTCCTGTGAGTTTGTAATATTTACATTTCCCGAAATGTGTTACGTTTTATAAAGTAACACAGTAACCTTTCTGATACGTTTTTTTTGAGGCACAGTAATTTTGAAACGTTTCAGGAACATGAAGTGCGAAATATTTTCAAGAATATTACAATGTAACCTTCTTGCGAAGCGTCAAACTTCCATGGATGAATTGTAACGTTGCGGGTGCTATTTTCAGAAAATGTTACAATTACTTCTTATTATACTCTCTAAAGTACTTGGAGTGAGTCGGAGAATTTTCACTCCAAACAGAGTGAAATGTCACTCTTAAAGAGGGAAAATTCACTCTTTTACAAGAGTGGCTCAATTTTCACTCTTTATGGAGTGAAATCTAACTCCAAGAAATTTAAAGAGTAAATGTTTCCCGTATGTTTGTTTCATTCCATGTCACAGTGGAACGTTTCGGACAAATAATATACCGATTCTATTATGTAACGTTACATCATATTTATCACCAAATGGATGTAATGTAACATTTCAGGAAGGTTTATTATTCAGCGCTTATATGGGTTATAAATTATAAGCATCGATTATAAGCACAAAAAAAAGAAGAAACAATAAATCGTTTATTTTTAAAAATTCTACTGTGACACACAAGCAATTATCGTAGGAAAATGAAATTAATCCAGTAGTAGTTTCTATCGTCATTTTTGGCCCTAATCCAACGATTGCAATTTCCAGCATCTCGTAAACTGCCAACAACCCATTCATTTGAAGACTATATATAAACTATACAGTTGTCATTAAACGTAATCGAATAAAATTACCGTTATTATGGTTACTTCTCGCTCCATAAAAAAAAGGTTGCTCCAATTCAGGAGCGCCGGCGCTCTGTCGATTACTCAATAACCAGGGGAAGCGTCGTTTCTTTTTACGGCGAATGCATTTCCTCGCCAGATTCCCGTTGCTCTGATCGTGGCACAACGGTATCGAAACGCCGTGAATGAAACGCGCGAAGCCACCCCCGCGTTTACGAGGACCATTCATTAGCGTCGCAGTTACATCAGGGTGGCGCGTCTTGCAATTTTTACCAGCAATTCTCGCGTTCGTTCCACTACTGCGACAAAGGCAGCGACATCCGACTATAAAACAATCGGAATTAAACAAGCGGGCGTTAATCACGCGCGAGAACGATACGCGGCAGTGATAAAGATTCACCCTGAAATTTATCCCCGCGCAAACGCTACGCCTGCGTGGCGAACGAAGAGGAATGCTCGGTTCATAAAACCGTATACGGCGAACGCTGAATCTCGTGACAAACGCGGCAGCCATTTGTCCCTTTGCCAGTCCTACTTTGAGAGGGATAGAGAGAGAGACAGTGCGTGAAAGCGTCTATGGTGGGTATGAAATTGAGAACGGGACAAAGAGAGAGAGAGAGAGAGGGATAAAGTGTCTGATAGTGTGGAATTGCGAGTGAGAGAGAAAGAGTGCGAGAAAGAGAGAGAGAGAGGAGTCAGTGTATTCCAATACAACGGAGATCTAGTATCGGGGGATATCGGCGAGTCAAGCTTAACGAAGAATCGCGTTTGATATCCGGCAATAAAGGAGCGCCTTAAAATTTGCTCGGTCTTACGTTGAATCGAGTCTTCTGGAATCATATTGCTATCGGACGAATAAATTATTCACATTAAAGTCGAGCAATTACCTTTTACTGTCCAGTTCACCAGCAATATCGGGTGTATCGGATGATTACGAACGACGAGCAAATGAGACAATAAGCACCGCGTATCATTTAAATATATGCACACTGAAAAAAAATTGTTATTTTCAAGTAAATATTTACTTGAATTAAGAAAATGTTTCCTTCTTTTTAGTAAATCTTACTTAATTCAAGAAAATCTTTTCTTAATTTGTTTTTGGTTCGATAAATGGAGTCTAATGTACATCGTTTTTTTTCTCAAACTTTGGGCTCTGGTACTGTAATCGTTTACTGCATTTATATTAATATAAAAGAATATTATCTTGTTTGAACTCGCACCCGTACATAGTACATTTGTGTAATATTCTTCTGTAATGCCTATCCAGAAACAATGTAACATTTGCGTAACAAGTAACAAATACAAAGAAAACGACAAAAGAACAATGGAATTTAACGGGATAAAAAGACTTTGAAATATACTACAAAGAGTATGCTAGGCCGTGGTTTATTAATAAAAATCGCAAATAATGTAAAGCCTCAATTGAAAAAGTATTGAATGTTAAATAAAAACAAAAGAGTAACAATTCTACGTAAATGTTACGTAATTGTTACCTTCGATGTTTGCATGATAAGAAATAGGCAAAAGTTAAGCCATATTGGTAAAACTAGACAATTTTCGTATAAAGATGGGAGAATTTTTCAATAGTTAGACAATTTTGGTGAAGGAAGGTAAAACTATATTCTCATGTACTTTTTTTGACAAATACATATATTTAGAAATGAAATTAAACAAGAAATGAATTTGACAAATGTAGTACTAATGCTCAGACAGAACCATGACAAATCATTGCTACTTTAATATAAATAATGTTTATTGATCTTAAGTTTATGAAACATGTTCCTTGTAATAGGTAACAAACATGTTTTTATTAATATCACTAGATATTGAAGTAATAAACGTGGCAACGTCGCAAGACTCCATAAGTTCGAATTGGTAGCAATGACATTGGGCGCTATTCGGGGGTTAAGAAGTAAATAATATTGACATAGAGTTAGTATTAAAATAATAATTTTCTATAGATGTAGTATAAACGATAATATATAAGTAGTACATTCCGTAAGTCGAAGTGCGACGTTGCCAAATTTCCAATGATTGAAAATCAGTTTATTTTTTTAATAACTTAGGTGATGAAACGTCATCAGATTTTAATGAATCATTTTAGGTAATGCTAGAATTGTTTGCAAAAATTTTTTTTTTCATAGTTACCTTATATACAAAATTAAGAATTTAATTAAAAATGTCATACACACATTCAAATGTTTTTATTAGAGATTTAATATATATATAATAATTGTGTCCAATTTATTTACATTTCTATGTCCAACAATTACATTTTCTGACACAATTTTTTAAGATTCTTTTTTTTAGTTTTATACAATTTATTGTTTTTAATCGATCATTACATTTATCTTTACAGTATACGGGAAATTCGCATTTCTGCACTGTTTTTGATGCGGGAAATTGCATTTTGCGGCACTTATAACGAAATTTCCTATCATGGAGAATACATACAAAATGAAGGATTAAACGATACGGTGAACATTTCTGATAATAATCATTTACGCAACTTTATGTTGTTTCTCAAACTTTCTACACGCCGTCCTGAAATCTGATTTTGGAAAACTATATAATGCAACGCGTGCAATCATTTCAGATTCATCGTTGTAAAACTAAAAGATCAAAATACGAGAGTGTTGTTCACATTGGTCTTGTTTTCTGCATTGTGTCATGGGATTGAAATGGATCTCCAATAATTAATATTGGAAATAAAGGGAGTGCAAAGAGGTTCTACTTTAGGGCGCCGGGTCGGATTGATATTGAAAATCTCATGCGCCCCGTATTGCAGGGCATTGAGTCTTGAAAAATTAAAAATGCTTTGACGTAGAAAAATCTGACGAATCAAAGTTGAAATGGCTTTTGAAGAAGTACTTGAATATTTTACCATCATATCGCCAATACATAGACATTTTATTATTTGGAAATATAAGTCGTGTTTTCGATTTTCTCTTCTGATTCTTGATCATCATTCGAATGCATTTCTTTTTTTAATTTTGTAATAAAGTTCGTGTGTATCATTTTCATAAAATGTCATGGAACATACATTACAAGCCCTTGAAATCGTAGAGAGCAGTAGACGATGACTTTTCCAAGAGTTCATACAAAAGTTGTGTCTTTTATTTAATTACAGTTCTTGTAATGAAAAATGCACAATGAAAAATTATAATAGCGGAAGAAATTTCAACACGAAATCGAAACTAAATTACGCGTATAATGTCTTCTCTCTACCAGGACCTGGAATTAGAACGCAATGAAAAAATTCAAATTTCATCTGCCGGAAAACGTAGACATCATATACCTCCTCGTCAACTAAATGAAAAGCAGCTTCGAAATAAAAACGATTTAGGGCGAATCTTTCAGTTATTCCAAAATGTCTGTTATAATGGAGCAAAAGTTACGTCTCCGCATTATTAACTTTTGACAAAATGCAATTATAACAATTTTTTTACCCAACTCTATCGACAATGATCATACCTTATTAAAACATTGATTAAAATGTAAGGAAAAATTTTCCTGAAAAAAAATTATACTTACGGCGACTGTGCGTGGAGGCATCTCCGGTTATCGAAGCTATCAGCGGGATGTCTTCGGTGATCTCGAGTTCGGCCGAAGCCCGATAAACCGGTGTAATGTGTGCAAAACACCTCAAGCTTATTCTGCCATCTTGGAAAAGGTTACTGGAGAGCTTTATCGTAAGACTCGACTGGGTCTTCCGCTTGTCGGCAAAGGCCGGCATCGTCTTCGATCGCTCCGTAAATTGCATGTTCTTGCCGAGCTGTAACAAAAGATCAGTAGCCTCATTGTTCCGTGTGTCTCATTTTTGTCCCAACCTACCCCCTCCTTTCCGTCGTCCCTGTCTCCGTTCCCCCTCTACTTTTAGCCCCCCCTCCCCTATTTGTCCGAACGAACGTCACATTCCACGAGTCCGGAACTTCCCGACCTCTTCGACCCGGTCCAATTTTATGCAAGGATGTGCTTGTTCTTTTTTTTGTTCGGATACGTATCTTAGTTATGCTTCATTTTTTTCGTCGTGAATGCATATTTATAAATATGTAGAGGGAGAGAGAGAGAAATGAGAAAGGGGAGAGGAGAACAAAGTGGAAGACACTCGGCCTTATTGCTTCGCTATGGAAACAAGGGAATGCACCATTGCATACCTAACGATATCGCTAGTCGTGGTTACAAATTCATACGCTAAGAATTTCTAATGTTTCTTATTCTGGGATGAAAGTTTAGAAATGTTTAACAAAAAAATGGTAACGGACAAATTACAATTCCAGTGATTATTAGCTCATAAGCGTCGGACTTTAATTCGAACCAATTATACCCAACGTATCTGACATCGTCAATTATCGACGATAAGGAGGATACCGACGATGAAATAATATATAGTTAAAGGAAAACTTTACGAGAAAGTGGGCGAGTGGATGAATCCGTCTTTGGCACTGGATCAAGGCGCGGCGCGTTATATCCGTAAAAGTGGTTTGTGGGAGAGGGTAGTAGGTGGAAGATGGACGAGGATGAGATAGAAAGAGAAGATCGGCCAGTGGACAATCCATGAAAACAATTTTCTAACTCAGTGCCGCTCTCACGGCACACACAGGTAGACTTTCATATTAACCGCCTCCTCTCGGCGAAGCACTTCCTCCTGCCAGCCGTTTACTTCCCCTAATCGATTTCCGAACACTGGCGCTTATCCCTAATGGCCAGCGAGTTAGTCTCTAGCCGGGTACTGATTTTCAGGACACTTCCTAATTTATCAACTCTTCCGGTGAAAGGCATTTATAGACCTGTATATACGTTCAATTGATCGAAATTCGTCTTGTAAAAGTTCACAAAAGCGTCGCTTTTGCTTACTCTTACCAAACAATTTTAATTGTCCATGAAAAAAAAAAAAACATAAAAAACGTATGTTGTGTAGGTTAATAGGACCATAAAGAATTATTACTTTTTATATTCCGTGCGCGCGTTGCACATGGTAAACAGATAGATCTGGTGAATCGCGGTAACATCTGCTTTCACCAAAGCATGCGAAAAACTAATAAAAGTTTGGTAATTAATGAAAATCAGTGCGTCAATAGTTGGAACGTTACAGTAGTAGTCAGTACTGGCCCCATACTAGGAAGTACACGTATTAAAATTCTGAATTATTACCATACACAACGCCGAGATTGCGAATGGTCCGGTACTGTTGTTGTCCCAGTACTCCGCAGTACCCCGGTACGACAACTGCAGTAGGACTGCTACCTCGATATTTCCAATGTGAAGATAATACATTACCCTAACTTTTATTGAAGCAAAAGAAACAACAAGGTTTAATTCGATCAGGGAAAAGATGAAACGAACCAAAATGCGGTAAAATAATTTAACCGTAATCGGAAAGTGAATTTTCGGCAACATTCGCGAATTAATCCAAATGAGGCGTCGAAAAACACGATCGGCATTTACGTTTGTCAGTGGACAATGAATTATAGTCGGATTAATGCCACCGCGAGTAACGCATGGACGAATTGCCGACAGATTCGAACGTTAAACTACGGGCAATAACTATTGTACCGCACGCGTCTAGTTTCGCGGGGGAGGGTGAAGAAGGCGGCTGTAAATACGGTTAATCCATCGCGCTATTGGTCCGCAATGACGGTCGTATTGCGACTGATGATGTGATTTTCAAAATAAACACCAGCTCGTCCAGACTTTTGGAACTGTGTGCGGAAATGGCGACGTCAAAATCACGCACGGAGAATCGCCATTGATTAGTTTGGGTATATGCGAGAAGGACGAGTGAAGGGTGATGGGGATTGCCGGTAGTCGAGGAGGAATAGGCAAACTCTATCATCCGAATTCGATCTCCACGCATATGCGACAGTTTCAATAATTTAGAGTAATCCAAAGTGGATTCTGCGTAAATCGCTCGCTGGTGTACGCATCACCTGCATCGGCACGACTAGATGGTTCTGTCAACAGTGATTATATATATATACGTGCGCAAGCGTACTCGTCGTCGCTTTAAAAGGAAAAGGATTTTTCTGTTTCTTTCTTTTTTTCTTTTTTTTGTACAATTCAATTTACGCAAACTTGGATTTAATATTACGGTTATGAAACCGTTCGCAGGAGACTGCCGGCCAGCAATTTGCATCGCTGATAACTTGCGCGGGATTATGCGCCGGTATAAAAATTCGAAATGAAAATTCGCTTGGCTCTCTCCGTATCTCTATGGGTTTTATATGATGTCGAGTATCGAAGAACTGGATATTACCGGTGCGTTTTGACGATGTAATGGAAAGTTCTTTCAAGTTGCAATTTAGAATATTGCCGTATGCTCAAACATATTTTACGGGGGACAAATTTATATGCTTATATTTTCATTTAAAATGTAAAGCAAAATTTCCGTTTATCTTCCGGATGAATTATTGTAAAAGAAATGCAATGGTACATTTTGCCAAGGATATATCGAAAATGTTTTCGTATAGCGAAGGTTTTCCTTCGGAAAATTCGAAAAATTCGATATCATTTTTGCGGTACAACGTTCTTGTTCCGTAGACCGGAGGTATGTCGTTTAATTGGAAGGATAAAGGGTCGCGTGCGAATATAATTTTATTATTCCATGTTTTCGACAATAAATTGTGACCGTGAAGTGCCGGGGCGACGCACAACAACCACTTTCAGTTCCTGTGTTACATTCCAGGCGCCTGCCGCGGATTCCACGTAATTACTCGGTTTTCGGAAGAAAATTAATAATCCACCCAGGATAAATTATAAGGCCGCAGTGGCGAGGAGCTATCGTCCACGATGATTTCGGTAGTTGTATTCGTAGCAATATCATTTTGTATACTTTTTACACATTTTTCAAATGGTGCAATCTTTTTTAAAAGCAATACTAAAATAAGTGCGATTGGAACCAGATCATATCGAGACCTTTGAATAGGATGATAATCTAAAGCTCGACGAATTTCCTTCTCGGTTGAAGTATATTATTCTTTATTATTATATTTGCATTACTAGACGTTACATTACATTATTATAGTTACATTGCTGATATTGCCCAGTATTGACACTATGGTAGCATTGTTTGTATTTCTAATATTGCTGGTGTTGCTATTGCTACTACCCAATAAGCACAACTCAAACAACTATGTAACAAATATGTAACAACTGTGTAAACTTTATACAAAAAATGCCATTTGGATAGTTGTTTCCTTCAGGTATATAGTACGGCTATTATTTTTGGTATTGCAGTATTGCTATTATTGCTATTATTGCTGGTACTGTTAGTATTCCTATTATTGCTGGTATCGTTACTATTTATAATATTGCTATTATAACTAGAAATGCTAATATTTGTAGAATTGAAAGTATTGGTAATAATGCTTGTATATGTCTGTTACTGTTGGTATCGCTAGAGCTCCATTTGTGTTACTACTAATATCTCTCTAATATTGCATACACTGAAAAAAATTTGTTATTTTCAAGTAAATATTTACTTGAATTAAGAAAAGATTTTCTTGAATCAAGCAAGATTTACTAAAAAGAAGAAACATATTCTTAATTCTGAAGTAAATATGTACACTAAATAAATATTTCCTTGAATATAGAAAAAAAAATTTGCAGTGTTTGTTACTTAACCTTATTATTATCACTATTTCTAATACTGCTAATATAATAGTATCGCTGAAATTGCTAAAGTATATTGCAAATGACGCTAGCAAGGCTATTGACATATTACTCTTGTATTGGCGGTATTACCGGTACTGCTAATATTTTTGGTCCTTATATTCTAGGAAACCCTAACATTTGTTGAATTGCTGGTATCGCTAAATTTATATTTGTAATATTGCAGATATATTACTGTAGTAACGATACTAATAGTACTATAGCAATGATAGGAATACTAGCAATGCTGCGATACCAAAAATAATAGCCATACAACCGGATGGAAACAATTATATAATTGACACTTGACAACCTTATAGAAACACTACTTAACCTTATCATGAGGCTTGGTGCTATTATGGTAGTGTCCCAATTATAACTGTAATATTTCTATCATTAGTATGGTAATATCCCCATGGGCTATTGCTGGAGTTACTGGTATTTCTATTGGTACCCTAGTATTGCTAATGTCTCTAGCATTGCTAGTGTCTCCAATATTGCTGGTATTGCTAGTAATGCTGATATTGCTAGTCCTTCTAGTATTGCTCATATTGATAGTTCTTCTAATATTGTAAAAAAGATAATAGTTGTGAAATTGCTAGTAGTAGCATTACTACTATAGTGTCGCTACATTTAGCAATACAGTTGCTGTTTGACATAGTTTTTTTTTTTTATTAGTTTTGGTGATATTTATAATGTTGCATTACGGCATTACTAGCATTCCTATTATTGCCGATATTTTTAATATTGGTAATATCCCCAACGACTATTGCTGTAATCCCTAGAATTGTTAGGTTCGAAACCATTCCTAGTATACCCCCTATTATTTCGGGCAATAATGTTTATATCGCATCTCAATACGGATTACTTTGGCTGGAATTGCTAGTATCTCCATTATTGCTAGGATATCTAATATTCCTAATGCCGCTAGCATTGCTAGTATATCTATTATTGCTGTAATACTCAGTACAGACGATGCCGCTAGCATTGCTAGCATTCAAAATATTCTGGTTTTAAATATTGCTGGTTATTCTAGTTATGCTAATATTGCTAGTCCTTCAAACATTGCCAGAACCGCTAATATTTATAGAATTGGTAGTAGCGGTATCGCCATCACTTGTATCTATTGTAGCTGTATATGATATTTATAGTACCGCGTTGCTATGATCTCTATTATTGCTGGCAATGATAGTATTTCTATAATCGGCAGTGTTGCTTACAATGGTACAATGGTCTATTATTAATTGCTATTGGTATGGCTAGAATTACTGAATACAGCTAGCATTGCGAATGCCTGCGTATTGTCGGTAGGGTGTTGTTAATGTCGCTACCATTTGTATAGTACTTCAAATATTGCTAGAATTGCTAATGTTTCTAGAATTCCTTGCATTGGCATTGCTTCTCGTTTCGCTATTATTGTTGATAAAATACTCATAGGTGTGATCTCTAGCATTGCTAATGTCTACCATCTCTAGTATTGCTTCTAACGCCAGTATTCCTAACATTGCTCAAGTATTTCAAATATCCCTAAAATTGCTAATATTTGTAGTGTTATTATTGTCAGTATTAATATCGTTTCTCTTAGTTGCAAGTATTACTAGTTTCACCATTGTTGCTAGCAGTTCCAATTTAGCGTTTTCAGTACCACTAGTATTGCCTGTATCTCTAATATTGCTAATATTGCTAATATTGCTTATTTCTAATATTGCTAGTATTTCTTATTTATTATATTGGTAGTATTTCTTCTTTATTATATGGCCAGCATTTCTTATATATCGATATTACAGCTTGTATTGATATTATTGTTAGTAAAGCTACAGTTTTTATAGTTTTGCTAATATTTATAATACCTCGTGTATTACTTGTAGCGCTATCATTTCTACTGTCTTACAAGATTTTCTAATATCTTACAAGTATTCCCATGGACTATTATTGATATATAATCGTTAGTATTGCTAGTAGTGATATTATTTCTATCAGCGCAGCATTGCTAGTATCTCTAACGCTAAATATTCTAACGTTTTAATATTATAGATATCTAATATTGCTATATTGCTAATATTCGTACACTGAAAAAAAAATTGTTATTTTCAAGTAAATATTTACTTGAATCGTAGCAAGTAAATATTTACTTGAATTAAGAAAAGATTTTCTTGAATTAGGTAAGATTTACTAAAAAGAAGGAAACATTTTCTTAATTCAAGTAAATATTTACTTGCTACAATTTAAGTAAATATTTATTTGAAAATAACAAATTTTTTTTCAGTGTATATTTCTAATATTTCTAACGTTGCTAGCGTTCTTAATATTCTTATTATACCCAACTATATTTCATATGATATGGTATTGCTGAGATCGATAATATCGCTAGTACTGCTAGTATATCAAATACTCCTTAATATACAGCTATCTCGCTAATAATACTACAAACTTTCAGCACTTCGTTGACAATTTCAAAAAAAAAATGTCTTGAAAAATTCAACAATGCTTCAAATGACCGTAAAGGCTTACGTCCGCAATAATTGGTAAAAAAGTTCAATCAACACTGAAAAGTTGGCAGCATTTACCAAAAGCTCCTTTGCGCGAATATTTTTCGCGCAATATGGCATTTCCGTTGGCCGGTGACATGCGTCAAGTACAATTGCGTTTAGTGGTTCCTGCGGAATAATATAAAAATCTCTCCTGAACCCCACAGTCAAGAACGATTTAGTCGAGAGATTTGCGACAGTGCGTTCACCGCGGCACTACCAATTACTATTGTATGTCGGTACTCGCAACGCGAATATTCGTTATACCATCACCAACATCAAAGCGTCGCGTGTGTTTCCGGGACCCTTCGGAAAACAATTGATACTTCTGCTCAATAAAAAAAAAAACTCTTTTACCGTCGACATTAAGCCGCGGCTTTTTATTTTGTTTTCTTTTTTAGATAGAAAAAATATTTAATTTAATTCGATGAATAATCTGCCTGATTTTTATATACGTCGAGCCCACGGCAGGAAATGACCCAAGCTTGCCATCAATTTCTGATTAAGCGGATATAATGGTGTATTTTACGCACGATCGTAGCCTCGAGCGAAAGAATCGCGGACTCAACGCCGCGGAAATCTACCAATTTCGAGTCTATACTGTTTTCCAATTAAATCGAGTTTTTAGCGCTCGATTGGTCAATATTAAGTACGCTGTATAGTAAATGTGAATGCTGCAGCCATTGTATGTGTTAAAAAACTTGTTCAATTCCTAAATGAAAAACACGAATGTTCCCATTTGTAACTATGTATGGGGTATTCTTTGTGAATGGGAGACCTAATAAGCTTTTTCATCACAATTACGTGAAATTTTGCATTTCAGACGGCCATATTAGGTCCGCCATTTTGAATTTTACAATTTTGACTACAGATTCGTGATCAGCGACCCCGAAAACCCCCGAGTAACCATTTCCATTCAAATTAATTGAATTTTGAATTTTCATCGGCTATTTTGCGTCCGCCATTTTGATTACCCCAATTTATATTACGCAAATTTAAAGTAGTAACGATTTTGATGACAAAAATAATTCTTATTATACGCTGTGATACATTTTCTGCACGTGATATAGGAAAACAATAAAATAGTTTTCCTGTATTTTGGAGTGTGGGCGTGCCGCCATTTTGAATGTTCAAAAGCGCCCAACGGCAAACAAAAGTAGACAGGTTTGGCTAAATTTTCGTTCTTGCAAAATATTTTTGGAGCAAATGAATTCTGGGGAACTTGGCAATTTACACGTAGGTGTATATAAGCTGAAAGTGCCATGAAAAAAGAACGTAAACATCAAAAAATAATATTACCAAAATTCTATATAATCAATTAATCGTTCACTAAACGAGTCAGTATAAAGAATCAGAAAAATGGCTTTCGGTGTTTCTGCAAAAAACGAAGTACAGTGAAATACACACGTCTAGTAACTAATTTTTCCCGAGTGCAAGGCTACAACTGCACGAGCCACAAATTGGCAGGGCAGGTGCTTTTGATAGTCTGGAAATTTACAATTCAACGGAGGGAGGTAGGTATTACAGGTCTGGTTGCGACATTAATATCACTATAGCCCGAAGTAACCGCGCCGTCTTATCGCGCGGGAATGCCGGTGACGTCTTGATTCCAGCACCGATACCATTTCGCTGTCTCGAACTAATTGTTACCTAAACAAGCGAGGCTCGAACAGGTACAATTGGCTTTTATTATAATTATTGTCATCGTCAAAGTCACAAGAATGACTCCTTTAATATACAGGGTGTCCCAGAACTGGAGGATATAATTTCAGGAGGCGATTCTCCCTGAAATTTGAAATCAAAAAGTCCTTTACCAAAATTTGATCCGACGCATAGAATTTGAATGGCGAGCAATTAAAGTTTAAAAAAAAAAGATACTGTTTTTGCAATAACTCGGCTCAATTTCAACCTATATTAACGAGTAAGGGTGCATTTTAAAGATTTTTTCAAGCCCAACAATTCCTCTTTAAGAGCGTATTATCTCAGATGAATATTTCGCTAGTTATGGCCTCATAAAGGGAAAAAATTGCCTTTTTTTGCGGTTTTTTGCGTCTAACTCATTCCGGTAAATAGCTAGCGAAATATCATA
>JAPYZR010005067.1:0-15550 GCA_030522945.1 Trichopria nigra
GACCCCATAAATCGATAGAGCATACCCAAAAATAGTAAAGTAAGTTGGTTTCATTATGATATTTTCATTTTTCGATTTGCTAGAGAGCTTCGAAAATGATCTAAAAATCTCGTCATCTTGGTCGTTAATGGGTTAAATCAAAATTTGATGAGAGTGGAATATAACCCTTTGGAAATCCTCCACCTTTCATAATTTTTAATCGATTTACTGATTTTTCAGTTAATTATTGTTTGTGATTGATTTTCCGATATCTAAAACTGATTTATTGATTTTTTATTATCGATTTATTCATTTTTTATTACAATGATTAATTTTGCAATCGATTTACTGATATTTATTTGGTCCATTTCATTACTTCATCAATTTGTAAGTGAAATCGACATTTACGTATGATGATTTTTTCAATTACAGTATAGCTTTGCAAAATCGTCAATTTTATTAATTGACTTTGTCGGTGAATTTTGAAAAATAATAATAGTGTGAAAATTACATTGAAAATTTCGGAAAAGCTCGGAATATCATATTAAAAAAATTGAAAACATGGGAAAATAATGCAAGTTTAATCGATAAAATGTGTTCCGCAATATTCATATATTTCATAAATTTATAAGTTAGAACTTGAGGTTGAGTTAATCTGTAAAACAGCGTTTTAAAGCTGAGACTCGCGATTTGGCATATTACGTATATAGGCTTTTGTAAAAAATTAAAAACTTTATGATGTGAATAAAGTCGATTATTATTATTATTATTATTATAAAAACAAAAATTTCCAGCTTCTATAGATTTCATGCACGTTCGGAATTAAGAGCAAGATTCTTATTATTATTCCTGGGGCAGAACTTTTATTTGTGTATATCGCAACAAGTATATAGTAGTAGGGTAATTCGAAAGGGAAAAATTTATGGAGAATATGATTGTCTTTGAAATTTTTAATCCTTTATATGATTTCTTTAAAAAAAAGTGTTTGAAATTCTTCTGTAAGTAGTGCGTTTCCGCTGCCAGACAGTTCCCAAATTCATACGTGAACTATACCATGGATATCGTAATATTTTGAGAATATTCTCAGAATATACACAATATTCGGCGTATATTCTCAGAAAATCGTATCTCCTACATTTTTCGTAGGATAGTCGTATATACGATTTTCATCCCCATCACAATATTCTGCAAATATATATGCACGATATTCCTAGAATATCATATTTCTTGCACATTTTTCGTAGATTCATCGAATATTCGATTTTCACCATGTGAAAATAATTAATGACTAATGAAAATAGAAAATATAAATTAATGAATTGATTTACAGATTAAAAACAATGTAATATATCTCCATGATAATCATCTTGATGGTGCATCTATAGGACATACGATAAAATATATCAGTATACATTTTTTTTTTTTTATTTTTACCATTTATTCTCGAAAAATGATTATATCTTAATTGAACGTATATTGCAGTAGATGTGAACGAGATTCATTTTGTAGATAGTAAAGTTTTAAGGAAGCTCTGAAAAATAAAACGGACTGCAATTTTGTAAATCATTGGGTACTTTTTTAAGCTATACAGTTTCCCAGTGGGCAGACAGTTTTTATATTTTTAAAAAACGTTATAATGAAAACTAAACGTTTAAAAATGATTTAAAAACGTTGTCTCCCCATTGGGTTGATGTGATGGCATTTTCTAGCCAAGACCATCAATCTTGCAAAGAATACGTACTAAGAAGAGATCAATTTTGTATAACCGTCATAAAAAGTTTTTTTTTTCTGACACTTTAGGATTTAAAAATAGTTTTTTCGTTTCTGTAAGATTTAATTCGATATCAATGTATCTAATTTAGATATCCCTTCAGTAATGAATTAAATCGTTTTGAAAATCGACAACAAACCTTCCAATTGAAAAACAAAATTTAATTATCATAAACATCAAATGCATTTCGTATTTACATGTAACTCCATTTAGTATTTGCCAATTGTTATACCATTCGAAAAATCAAAAGCAATAATAAGTTCCATATTGAAACTTTTTTAAACAAAAGTGTGTCTACGAAAATGAAAAAATGAAAAATTCATTTAAAAATCCATTTCAAATCCTTATGAAAAAGGAGTAAATTTTGTTGTATTCTTATTTTTTTTTTTTTTTTTTTTATTTATTTATTTTTTTTTTTTATTTTTTTTTTTTTGTTTTTTATAGAATAGAATATAATAAAGATATAATAAGGAAAGTTTTTAATGAATTTCAGTATTTTTAGTTTTCGGTTCGACCCATTCTGAGCTTAATTTTTTTCTCTACTGTAATTAATTCGTTAATTTTTTAGAAGCAAAAAAGTGCGTTTTTAAAGAAAAAGTAAATAAACAAAATACCATAAAATTGATAGAAGTAGCATGATTTTATTTCAATATTTTTCAAAAAGTTATTTCTTTACCGACTTGTTGGCAGTTGAAGCGTGTGGCTGCCTCTGAGCGCACTTTCAGTTATAGCCCGCGTACACAATACAATGCAATAATCTGCTCAAAACAAATAAACACACCAAACGCAATATAGAAAATCTACAAATTCTCTATAAATTATTGTAGGTAAACAAGTAAATTTTCGAAAATTACAATCGATCGTCGAATTTCAAAATTCAAATTTATATAACAGCTGATGAGTGGGCGTGTATTTCATCCGCTAATTTAACTTAGCAAAAATTCTACAAAATATTTCTACATAATTAATAATGAAATTTTGCACTAATTCATTTAGTACAGTTGTATAGTCACACAAGTATTATGTCGTATGTTACTTTTTACTAACTTAATTGTACAAAAGTCTGCGAAAAGTATCATAAATTTTTCGAGTTCGATCAATCTTGTCGCATGCGCATTCACCGTCATGAAAAGCCCTATACGAACACATACACCCACGCACCCGCACAGCTATACACGCACACTAATGAATTACAATTAAAAACGCGTACCAATAAGCATTTACTAGCTATAGTGATAACATTCACTACTATCACCATTTTTACTTTTGGCATTAAGTGAGGTGTTAGGAAGTTGCGCCAGAAGATCGGTTTCACGTGTCTTTTCTCGTGCTTGACATAATATATACCACGACTCCTCCGAATGAAAAAAAAAGCTGCTCCTCGTAGCGCATCGAACTGTGTAATATATCTAATGTGTGTACGATTGTGGACTGCGGACTTGTCTATTGGATTTTGTATAGAACTGATCGGTGCGGTTTAATTTTAGTCCGTCGCGAAGATTCGCATTGTTATTACGCGCAACAATAATCGATTTATATAAGAACAAGACAGCTGATTTGAAAACTTCTTTCGACATTTTTTTTTTTTTGTGATAAGTTTTGAAAAGTGTCGCGGAATGATGGAAAATTCCATGCAGCTAACGAATGTGGTAAGTCATGTGTGCGACGTTTATGAGTAGATCGAAAGATGCGAAGGAGAAAAAAGAAAATTTGAATTTTCAAATTTTTGAATTTAGCAATGTCGATTTTGTATTCGATGAGTTTTGCATGATAACATTTTTTCTTTGAGTTTTGATTATTACTTTATATATTCAGTGATTTTTAGCGATTCGGTGGTTTTCCTTTTCAATTAAAAAGCAAAATTTGAGCGGTAGTCTTAAAAGCTTCATAATTAAATAATTTATCTCATATGGATTATTACATATATCCATAATGGATACCGGACATGGGGACGCGCATTGTTTAACTCAATTCATATTTTAGAAGATAGGTGATTATTAATATGTATATGCATTCCAAGATTGAGGGTTCTTCAAACATGTATAATTTTCGACAAACAATCGCAATGTTTACTTCCGGATCAGCAGAGGTGAAAAGTTGAGCAGAATGAGTACAAAAAGTACTCATTAAGTTCTCATATTTACGTCGACTTCTGGGAAAATTTTGTTATGAGCCCAGAAAGAGCTCATAAAGATATACTTTTCAACAAGAGCTCATCAGCCGATGAGCATAACATGATTTGAGAAGTACTTTTTGTACTTATTCTGTACATCTTTTTATCTCTGCTGATTGAGTTGTCAATAGAGTTACGTGAAACCATAAGATGGAAAAAAGGTTTTTTTATATGATCGTGAGTAAGAAAATAGGAGACCTAATAGAAAAAAAATTTGTTAGGATTAAGTATTCTTGAATGGAAAATTCAAATTGCATCATAATTTAATTAAATCATATTAACGTTTGATAACAATAGTAAATGATCGATAAATTATTACATGATGATATATCAATTATTTAAGTATACATCGTAGTACATCTTATTACTGACTTATAATATATATGTATTTAAAACGTAGATAGACTAATTAAAAAAGTTGAGCGAAGTTTTGTAAAAGACAAGATATTAATGGTAAATATTGATACTTTACGCGAAAAAAACGCTTTCTTGGTACAATTTTTTTTTTTTTTTTTTTTTTTTTTTTTGGAATGGAATCTGTTCATTGGATTCAGAATCAATAAAAATCAAAGAATACTTACATCTGGCGCTTTAATTACCATTGTGCTTAGACATAAATCACCTCGTAACAAAATCTTCAATTCTAAATTTATAAAAGAAAGGAACCATTTTCGATTATGTTTAATAATTTGTGTCGATCAGTACTGTTTAAAGCGCAGGTCGAATGTAATTTAAATAGTTGTTCTTCACATAAAATTATGTTCTTTTTGTTTTTTTTTTCGATGTCGTGGGGTGGGATTTTCAAAAAATGGAAAAATGTAAATTAAAAAATATTTGTATTTTTTTATATATATAATTTCGGCATAGTGAAGTCATCAGCAACATTTTGAATAATCAAAAACTAAATTTTGAAAATGACAATAAATTTCAATATACTATATAATCTTTAATAGTACATATAACTGTTTTTTGAAAATTCCGTTATATACATATTGAAAAAAAAACATGTTGGCAGTTTATGACGAGGATGTTTCCTCGTGTTAAAATATTATTAACTATTGTTATTAAACGTCTTTATATAAAAGAAATGTTCTCATGATAGCTTTGAAAATTTGCTAAATTGCAAAAAATACTTTACAAAATTTTATATTTTTTTAATTTCATGTAAACCTAATAAAGTAGCACAAATTATGTGGTTTATGTACATTTATTATCAAAAAAAAAAAGTTGAACGTTTGAACTGTTTGTATTTACGTTGTATTAACCGACATTTGTATTAACGTTTTAACATTTTTTCAATAAAATAGTCTTTTGAATGATTTGAATTTAAGATATTATGTATCTGTCGTTTGTAGCAAATAGTCCTGTCCAATTTTTTATTTATTTTGCTTATATTAATCGTAATTATTGTCTTGTCAAGTATAACACATAATGAAAAACGCAATTCTAAACTTGACCATTTTTTAATGATTATAATCTTATATTGTAATCTCTGCATAATTTCTGTAATTTTTCTGTAATCTTTCTATAATATTTCTGTAATCTTTACCAAGAGTGACATTTTAGAGATTATTTTTAACCAGTTTTGTATTATTGTTTTATAATATTTTATTTTGTATATTTCGTAATATTTCGTAACATTGAGCAACGAATAATAAACAATTCTTTACTTATATTTTTTATTATATAGACATCCTTCAGAAATACTATTATATATACAATTTTATGTTTCATTATATATACGTATATATAAAACTTTTATTTTTCCGGTCCTTGAAATTTTGTTTTGAATAAAGTGCAAGGAATGTTAAGTTTTAAAATGACAAACTTAGTAAAGCGAAATGTCAGAAAACTTGATACTATACGTTTTCAGAATGTTCAGTTACTTTTTTTATAATTTGTTTGTAAATACTGTTTTTGTTTCTCATAAAATTCAAATGAGATCATGTATGAATTCTTTATATGAATATATCTGAGATAATTCACACGTGTGGAAAAACGTCCATTGAATATTTTTATATAGATTGTCATTCTGAAGACGGACCTCCATCGTGAGCAAAAATATCATTATTTATGATAAAAATATCTATTCATGTATATAGTACAAATTACCATTATCAGTTTGCTCTCAAAATGCACCCAACTTAAAAATCATGCTTCTCAAAAGTAAAGGTGAACATTTTTTTTTTAAAGAACGATATTTCACCCTTTATAAGGATCAAGTATTCTTCGACAGAAGGCAAGAAATTTCTCTATAGAATAAGGGTAAAATTACCTTTGTTTTGTTGAAACATAAATATAGATATGTCTATTAATTTATAGTTATTTATACAAGAATTAGGTTTATATACATAGTTACGATCAACAATGAAATATAGCCGGCGTTTGCTAGCAGCTTCATGCAAAATGCCACACGTACGTGATTATTAATGTCTGGAATGATATATAAAACGCGAAAACTAAAGGCCTTGATTCATCAACGTATATTAACTTTATTGTATTTATTCTGTATGTTTCGGTTGGTGTTAAATAAATCATCTGTCTCCTTTGAGACCGCCCTCATCATCAGGTTTATCCGAGTCAAGTCTCTGTGTTTACGAATTCTAAAATGACCTTCAATGATATATGCTTACGGTTAATAAAATCGTATTCAATTTAATTCAATTTAATTGAAGCTGTTGGCAATTTACAGCTTGCTAACGTATATATATAGATTCATCAGGAGATATCAACCAAATTTTTATTAAAATATATCTACTTTATTTAAAATATTGAACAATAATGATTACGAACATATTGCCACTTATTAACAAATTCTATTGTCGGTTTTATTTTTGCATTTCCTACAATTTTATTGAATTTTTTTCTTGACAGCGACGCAATTCATAGAATATATATTATCCCACTGATTAGCTTTGCAAATTTCGGAGCGGTTGCCATCCAATACTGGAAATACGTATAATTCATATGTATAAGATTAAATCGAATGATCACTTTGAAGTGAGTGAAATAAATGTTCATTTTCACATTGAAAATATATATAGATACATACATATCACTGAAAAAAAAGTTTACTTGATTTAAGTAAATTGATTTACTAAATTCAAATTCACGTTTTGTAAATTCAAAAACACGTCTTTTATATTGAAAATAACTAAATCGTTACTTGTTTTAAAAATAATATTTCGCAACATGCATATTTGGTAAATATAAGGAAACATTGTCTTGAAATTATCATTCATTTCCTGGACCGAAAAAAAAACTATTTATTTAAAAATAAAAAAGAATGTAAAGAAAACATAATTTCTAGAGCAGTTGTTAGATTTCAGAAAATAATTTATAATACATCAATGCCTGTGAAACAACAAAATATTTAATTATTTCAAGTGTATATGTGAATTATATATTGTTTCGGAAATATCTATTTCTTGAATCTTTTATATATCTGATTACTTGATTATCCATTTTGATTTATTTATAAAGTGCAGCAAGTACCCCCTATAACAACGCATCAAGATGAATTCATTTTGAATTAATTCAACGAAATACAAGGATTAAAAACAAACTATGTTTTTGAAGTCATCAGCGACAAGGAACTGTAACATAATAAAATAATCTAAGAAAAACAGTTGCATAAAAAGTGCCATTAAATTGATTGAAAAATTAATATTTTCAATCTTATCTTGTCTAAAGTAAATCCTTCCTAAGATAAGTCGTATTCTCGCATGTATTTTGACATGTATAATACAGCAGGGTTTCTCTATTCTTTTCGTTTAACAAAGAACAACAGATGATGGGCTAAATCAATTTTAAGCGAACCAATTTTGGAACAATTTTATTGATTTTGAAAATCAATCACTTCGGGGGTGTTTTTTTTTTTTAATTTGCATCCTGTAAATCATGTACTGAAAATATTTACATTTAACTTTATATTTTAGTTCACGAATATAAATTGAAAATTAAACGAATTTCTTTGCACTACGGTGAGATCTAGACTTATAACTATAGAGCTTATTTTATTATGGAGCCAATCGAGATTTGTTGATAGACCTCATTTCAAATATAATTTTATCTAAAAGTAATTGATTCATGCAGTGTGCTCTCCTTTTTTATCGTATATTTAGAGTAAAATAATATGTAAATAGCTACTTTTTTTTTACACATTCAAACACTGATCGATGGTTGAGGTTGATAACAAAAGTTTTATATTACTTCTTAGAACTGCCACACTTACGACTGCACTTTTTTCGATGCACTTTGTTTTATAATCTTTATGGGTCTTGGTATTAAAATTTATCATCTCGACTTGAATGTCACGAAGATATCTCGTGTTTGTTAAGGAATGCCCAAACATACAAATTCGCACTGTCAGAAAAAGTTTCATAAATATTTTTGTACGCATATGACCTGTCAGATTTATTTTAATCAGATGATATTCACAAGATCTTGTCTTCAAAAGTATATTATCGAAGTCTTTACTATTCATTATATGTATATACATCAACAATACATGACTATTCAAAACTGTACATAAACTTTATATTAATTATACCACTATCAGATCGTAAACAATCGTTTCCGCAGGATTTCATTTACAATAGACTTCGATTATTGATAACAGAACCCTTCATCCTCTGTTTACGTCATCTAATGTGTGTATATGCTCGTGTGCGTGTGTGTGTCATATAATCACATTTAAAAAATAGTACAGGTATTTTGTTATGAAGGTATAACTAAATTTAGTAGCTCGATATTTATAGAATATTCGAGGAGTTGCAATTGTGTTAATTTTTTTTTTTTTTTATTGAATGATGTACACATGTGGCATACCGAAAAAATGTTATTTTTTAACGCTATTTTAGAAAGCTTATTCTATGAGGTGGAATTAGGTACCATCGTTATCGTATTTGAATTAAGATTGGAGACACAGTAGATGTCAAATACGTTAGCTGAGAAACGATTATGGAAAAATGACTCAATGATATAATTGAACGCGAATTATTCCAAGCAGATTTATAAGCGGTCTTGGAAAAATGTAACAGATTTACGTAATGTTAAAACTGTAGGTTTAGGCGACAGTGTATATTCAGGCGCCAATCCTTCAACAAGATATGAAATAAGATTAATCATATCATCATTTAAGAATGCATGATCATAAAGGAAGAGTTTAATATTTTGACACGATTTTAATGTAATCACTCAAATTGAATGTATATATATACATTTGCTTTAAACGGTGTTCAACTTATGTTGAACCGGTCAAATTTTGATTGAGAGCAAAATGACAATTACGATAATTCGATCCTTTAATTAAATCAGGCTAGGCTAATTCATGCACGCGCGAAGAAAATGCGTGAAACTGGTTTCGATTAATAACAATTACATTGCATAAGCAATCCTTCAGGAACTACGTCATTCATCTGGTTTTTCATTTCGAGTCAATTAAAAATTAAATATCATTAAATTGCTACTTGTGAACGCTTAAAATTATCGAATCGTATAGACTCGAAGCAATATTGTAACTTGTCGAAAATTATTCGATGTATCAATATATAAATATCAATCCAACACATTGAAAAATGTATTTCTTTTTTTTTGTCGATTACATATCGATTTTTTTGAACCCTTTAACATCCAAATTTTTTGCATTCGTTCGAATTATATATAGCTAAAATATTCGAACAAAATTTTTTTTTCGAAAAATACTGGAGAAAAATGATTTTTGTCAATATTATTGAATATGAATACTATAAGAAAAATAAAAGTATTCTCTTGAATCATGTTATTTTTAATAGTCCTATCTATTTCGATTGTAACGATTGTAACGATTGTAACGATTGTTTTATGAATTATGTGGAGGGAAGGGAGGGGGTGGATGGACTCTCTTATAAATAGAGTAGGAAAGAAAACAATACTATTTAAACCAGTGATAATCAATAATAGAACTCATAAAATTTTTTGTAACTTCTTCTCAGAGCGTAATTGACACGTCTAGAGTAGATGAATGCACCGTTAATCATCGGACGAAAGCAGATGAAAAACCAAAAATTCGAAATGAGGGTATGACATATGGAATTGACGACGTGCCGCCCTGGTATCTCTGCTTATTTATGGCTCTTCAGGTAAACAAATGAGATTTTTATTTATTCGTTTGTCGCTATCATTCATATTTTTCTTCCCCTGATGGTTATTTACTATTAATTGAATATTAATTGAAATACGATCATATAGCATGAATGCATTCAAATTATTATTAAATTTTGTTTAAACCCTATTGTTATTATTTTACATGATTAGTATTTCATGTTATTATAATTTTATCATTAATTTATTGTTTTTGAAGCATTACCTGACGATGATAGGGGCTATAGTGGCTATACCTTTTATTCTTACACCAGCTTTGTGCATGGCTGAAGATGATCCATCCAGAAGTCACGTTATATCCACAATGATATTCGTTACGGGTATTATTACTTTTGTACAGACAACATTTGGTTGTAGGTTCGTATTTTATAACTTAAATTTAAAAAAGATGATCTATTATATCCATTTGACTATTTACCTTATAGATAGTGTATAATTAACATGTGCTTAAAATTTTGTTTTTATTTTATCTTTTCATCATATATATAACTTTGACACTTTAATCTAAACACCAAAAAAGGGCACATGATTAACAGATTCGAAAATTTAGAATGCTACACTGAGAGAAAATGCAGTAAATTCAACTAAATATTTAGTCAAGTTGAAACGAACTAAATGTTTCGTTAATATATTACTTCCATGCGGTTTATACTTGACCTATACATTTAGTTGTATTAACTACAATGTAGTTTATTATACTAAATATGTCGTTGATTTAAACGATTTGCGGCATGGTAAATACGAGTATAACCTAATATTTACTGAATTTTTCGCGCAATGTATCCCTACATTTTTTAAATAATGATTATAATTTAACTGTAGAGGTGAATGATTATTTTCGATATATTTTGCTACTTATTATGTTGAAAATTATTAACTTGTACATCGTGAAGTTTTTTAGTGAAGTAAGTACATATAGTTGCAGTTGTAGATATAATATATATATAGTAGGCATGCAATGTTGGAGCGTTGCATGACGATTCATTTTTGGTGAACATTTTTTTTCAATGTATCGCGACATTATATGAACTTGAAATTGTACCAATACTTGCGTGACAGTGACATACGATTAATGAAGATCAAGATTTTCAGAGAAATTCCATGCAATTGAATTATTCTTTGTTTACACCTCTATAATAGCAAAATTGAACAATATGCAGGAAATATGCTGAAATGATGGTCATATATGCTGCACATATGCTGTTATTTCGGCATGTTTCTGCATCTTTTGCTATCTGGGACGCTGCTCAATAAAAAATACTTCAAATAGTCTGAAATTAATATAGACTTTTAAATTTATGTATAATAAAGTATGGAACTTGAAAATTGCACAATGATAGATGGTGCGATGACAATGTAGTATATACCGCTTATATTGAAATTTGTTAAAAATATAAATTCGTTTGCGTTTTACTTTAAATAGGTTCTGTTACTTTGATACAATCGATGTAATAAGTCATATTTCTAGATCTTATATATAAAATCGCATTCTCTGATATTAATAGATGAATTATAGTAAATTTTGATAATATATATTATTATAATAATAATTATATTATATATTATATATATAAAAGGATCGATTTAATATAAATTAAAACAATTATTGTTCTCTCTAAATTTCTCGGAGTGAAATTTCACTCTACATTGGAGTGAGTCGGAGAATTTACACTCCAAACAGAAAGTGTGACTGCTTATTCACATTCAGGTCTCAATGCCATTTAGGTTTATTATTGTAAATATAATCCAACATATAATCAAAATCAGAACTCATTTTGATAAAGACAAAAGTCAATGTCAACTAAGTAACGCCGTTATTCACCACGATGAGAAGTCAGATCTAATACCAGATAATTATAAGAGTGGATTTATATCGATCTTATCGGGTGGAGATCAAACAAAAAATGGATATGCCCGAAACAAAACGAAATCTCATATTCGGTCTTACCAAATCAAGATAGATTATACTGATTCGAAATAATTATTCGATTTTATACTCTCTAAATTTCTTGGAGTGAAATTTCAATCCACAATAATGAGTGATAATTGAGCTACTCACGTAAAGGAGTGAACTTTCACTTTTTAAGAGTGACATTTCACTCTGTTTGGAGTATAAATTCTCCGACTCACTCCAATGTAGAATTTAATTTCAATCCCAAAAGTGTGAAATGTCACTCTTAAAGAGTGGAAATTAACTCTTTTGAAAAGTGGCTCAATTTTCACTCTTTCAGATTGACATTTGTCTCACTCCATGAAATTTAGAGAGTCATTTCACTCCATGAAATTTAGAGAGTATATAATCTATTATTTATATTATTTTCTATTTCTGATCAGGTATATGATTTAGATCTGTTCTTATCAGACTACTTTCGCGTGCTAGGAAAAAGAAACAATACCACGAGGGATGACTACGTTTAATAACAAAAGGAAAATATAGTACGAATCAATGTTAGTGACTGAAAAGTTGAACGAATTTTTAAATTTTATTTTAAATACGATTGGTGAAAAATATCATTTAATTTAATAGTTTAATTAATTTTTCTGGAATCACTATAATGTACAGTTACTTATTATAAATCATTTATTCGGTTTTGTATGTAGGAGAGATGATTAAGATTTAAACATGCAATTAAGTGCGATGAAAGTTACTTGTTTGTGTTTTGTTAAAATGTATAGCAAGAATTACGACACACCTTTTTTCAACGTATAGGCTACCCTTGGTGCAAGGTGGTACGATATCATTTTTAGTACCAACACTTGCGCTTCTAAACTTGCCTCAATGGAAGTGTCCAGAACCCGAAGTTATGGACAGCATGTCGTTCGAAGATCGAACAGAATTATGGCAAGTGAGGATGAGAGAACTGTCCGGTGCAATTGCTGTTTCTGCATTGTTTCAGGTCATCGTTGGTTGTACCGGTTCGTATTTTAATTGAAAACTTTAATTTATACAGTATACGATCGGGAGAGAAATAATTTCAACAAAGTATGGAATCCAAGTTCATTAAAATTTTTGGTACAGGTATTATTGGATCTTTATTGAAAATCATCACACCGCTGACAATTGTAGCCACAGTGTCTTTAGTTGGACTGTCACTTTTTGAAAATGCAGCATCCGCAGCCTCTCAACACTGGGGCATAGCGGGAGGGTAAGAACCTTTAATGAAAGTTATGTGAATGTTATAATATATACATACAAGATATTCAACAAACAGTGAACAATATTGAGGTGTTACTTCGCACAACTTTAAACACCGTACAAAAATAAATTGTAAAGGCCAACAAAAGTGAATTCGATATAATTAAACTATAAGTATAGAATTGGAATCAAATTTTGGCACAGGACTATTGTGCTTGAAATTGTGGGAATTAGAATCAACTAATACATTATTATTAACCAGTTGTTAACTTGTACATATATATACATTTATTGGATATTATTAAAAAATGTAACAACTGTACTTAGACATCAGAATAAAAATAGAAATAAAATAACAGTTGTTGGAATTCAGATGTCATATACTTAGAATAAGATAAAAGCGATAAAACTAGTCGTAAATGTGTAAAATTCAGGAAAATATAAAATTATATTTTATTTCAGAACTATATTATTATTGACGGCATTTTCTCAAGTCATGGTGAACGTCGAATGCCCAATTGTAGTTTACAAAAAAGGCCAGGGGATTCGTGTTGCCTGGTTTCCTCTCTTTAAGTTATTCCCGGTACGTAAATTAAATTTAATTAAATTAAATAAACTAAATAATGAACTATTCAATTAGGCTGAATCATTGATAATACAAATGTGTTGATTGTTGTCTATATACGTATACAGTAATTTCTAACTATTGACTATAAAAATATATAAATATTCAGTGACTGACATGGATTCATGATTAACTGTGGATATCAAATCTAACCGAATTAAATTAAATTAAATTCCGGTTCAAAAATTGCGAAATGTCAACATAAACGTCAATTTCCTTCAAGAATTTTATCCATTTTTTTAGAGGGTTTTCGATGTTTTTCATTGTACGTTCTAGGTGCTACTCACTATCGTCGTTATGTGGATTATTTGCGTATTATTGACAGTGACCGACACACTGCCCGCTGGACATCCAGGAAGAGTAGATAGTAAACTAAGGATCATCAATGATTCGCCCTGGTTTCGTATCCCTTACCCCTGCCAGTGGGGAATACCGACAGTAACCATTTCCGGGGTGCTTGGGATGCTTGCCGGTGTTTTGGCATGCACCGTCGAATCCATCAGTTATTATCCAATGACATCCAGAATGTGCGGTATGCATTTCGACATATTATATAATATGATGCCGACCAATCATTTACTTTCCCTATATATAATCCGTATATATAAATAATGCTTCTTAAACAGGAGCGCCACCACCACCTGTTCATGCGATTAATCGAGGGATCGCCATAGAAGGACTGGGAACGTTACTCGCTGGGCTATGGGGGAGCGGAAATGGCACAAATACATTTGGGGAAAATGTGGGAACTATAGGTAAGAGCATTTGCAACATATACCTATATAAATAACCCTTGTTGTGCACTCAAGGGTCATTACCGTCTTTATAAATATTTCCATTAAAAAAAAAAAAAAAAAATCTAAACCGATTACCATTTTATCCCCTATACATGACAAATTCTTTACGTTGCACGTCATCGGCGTGAAATTATCCATTCCAGAACCTGCAGCAGACATTTTGACCCTTGTTTGTATGAACAAAGTTGTTTTGGAAGGCATGCGTTAAACGTCATCGTAAGTATTAAGTGTTTTACAATATTATATTAACAAATATATATACAATTTGTTTCCTCTTTTCAATTTTGGAACCTCTTTCCTAATCAGAGTCCTCTTCAGCAGCATCTCAGTCAAAAAAGACCATTGTTTATATTATGATTATATATAAATAAAAAAAATTTATATTTTACACTTTTTAGTTTAGAAATGTAGACGTTACCGATTGCAGTCCTCCTTATTGGATCCGACATTTTGAATCTTAAAAATTGAATGTCAGTTCTTAACTGTTGGAATAAATTAGTTAAGAACTGACATTAAAATCCTTTAAAGGTATTTTACGAAAGGTTCAACTGAAATAAATTGCCTACAAAGATTGTAATGGAAAACTCGGGAGTGAGACCATTCTCCTTTATTTAACGTTTAACCCTTTGAGTCACGGTAGTAACCCACGTTACTACCTCGATTTCTTTGAATTTTAATTATTTACGTTCAAGTTAACGGATTCCGATCGGTCTTTTTGCTATTTTACAAATACAGATTTACAAAATTCAAAATGGCGGATTCAAGATGGCGGTCAGAAACATGTTAAAAGCGCCAATTTTGATGAAAATGCGTATTAGGGGGTTTTGGGGTCGCTGATTGCGAATCCGATGTCAGCTTTACGAAATTTAAAATGACGGATCCAACATGGCGGATTCAAGATGGCGGTGATCGAGATGTAAAAAAG
>JAPYZR010005068.1:0-11290 GCA_030522945.1 Trichopria nigra
ACAATCTTGCGAGCGAAGCGAGCCGGGGGTCCAGGGGGCAGAGCCCCTTGGTGGGGTTGGCGGCCGAAGGCCGCAGGGGCGAAGCCCCTAGTTTTTATTAATGATATCATTAATGAAATTCAATTCTCGAATGTTTTATTATATGCGGATGATCTAAAATTATACGCCTGGGTTCGGTCTCCCTTAGACGCTTCTAAACTGCAACGCGATATCAATTCTATTAGCGATTGGTGTCAGAATAATTTTTTGTTCCTTAATACAAAGAAATGCATGGTTTTCCATGTTTTACGAAATCGCAATATTACTCGTTTCAATTACATGATAGAGCGAAATAAAGTAATGGAAGTGGATTCCGTAAAAGATCTGGGCATTATTATTAAGTAATTTCTCATTCAGTGATCATCTCGATTATGTAAAAAACAAAACGTTCAAATCACTTGGGTTTCTTATTAGAACTTACCGGATCTTTTACCGATACTTCGCTATTATAAAATTATATGAAGCCTTCGTTACACCGCATTTATTGACGGGTCAGTGATTTGGTCACCATATACAATGTGTAATATCTCTAAACTGGAGTGCGTACAGAGGAGATTTCTCTGCTATATCGCATCAATTTAATATTCCCACTATGTATTCGGTTCACTACTATAACTTCGTACTTCTAGCTAAAAATATTTTATTTGGACTTATAAATTCTAACGAAATCTCTTCTTTACTATCTCATAGTAATCTAGACTATAATATTAGTGTATCTACGACCGGTGATCGAAGAAAATAGTAAAAACAATATAATGTTCTATTCGACCACTAATAGATTGCGTCGGCTATGGAATGAATTACCGGTCGAAATTAGAAATATGGGTTCTTCTCCCTCTATTTATAACAGATGTAAAGCAGCTATGTTAAAATTGTACGATCCTTAATACTCTAATTTTGTGTATTCACTGATGATTTATTTACTCGATTATACGTACTTGGCGGCGCTGTTATAAGTTTTTCATGTAAGGGCGTCATCGCCCTTTTATGTGTTTTTTAAAATAAAAAAAAATAAATAAATAAAAATAACTCGATCTGGTAGACGCATATCTTTTTCTCAGTATTCTTTTTTCTTTGAATTTTTGTGTTATTATATTTGAGATGTATTGTTGATTTTCGTAAGTAAAGCCAGTGTTTGAAGATTTATCGACGGCATTAGTTAGTAGTAAATTAAAGTTTTTTATACTATTTTCAATGTCAGTCGCTAACTAACAGTTGAGCTTAACGGACGTGCATTTATGTTAACTCGTGATTCAAAATCAACGTAAATTTTCATATTTCCGTGCGGTTAGTTAGTTCAAAAACAAACTGTGATATTTAATTGTGAACAAGTGCAATCACATGAATAGACAGGGCAATATGCCCGAAAAAACATCTAATTCCGCAGAACAGTGGAAAGCTGCAACGCCGGACAAAAGACCGAGAAATAATCCGGAAAACCAAATCCAAAGAATACACAAAATGCAAGCACAAATATCAAACTGGCTAAGTGCACCTATAAACCCCAGTAACAAATATGAGATGCTGCGGCTCGAAAACGATAAGCAGGGCGACGAGGCAATGGAGGATAGCGAAGTGCAAATTAAATCTCCTCCCATTTTTGTAAATAATGTTGAAAACATCCGTCCACTAGAAGAACTTCTCAAATAGATAGCTGGACAGTTTATACTATAAAAGTACTGGGACAAAATAAAATAAAAATACAACCGCTAAGTTCTGAAAATTACTTAACCACAGTAAGTGCCCTAAAAAAGAGAAAACCCCAGTTCTATACTTCCCAACTAAAAGAAGAAAAGGCTTTACATATCCTGCGCAGGATGTATCCCACAACTGATATTGAGGAATTATAAAGTGCCATAGAAGAACATGGACATAAATCATGCGTATATACAATATGAGACACCGCACAATGTGATATTTCACAGGCTTTTGATAAGGTGTGGCATGAAGGATTACCGCATAAAATAAGGAAGTGCTTCCCAACGCCAACCTACGAGCTGATTAAATCGTATATAGAGGATAGAACGTTCGAAATCAAAATAAACACGCAGAAACAAAACCGTACCAAATTAAAGCATGAGTGCCCCAGGGCAGTGTTCTAGGGCCAACACTATATCTACTGTATACAGCGGACATACCAACATCACCAAATATCATGACAGCAACCTACGCAGATGACACAGCAATAATAACAACGCATGCAGATGCAAAAATTGCATCTAAAAAAATACAAACCTACTTAACCTCATTTCAAGAATGGTTGAATACGTGGAGAACTAAAGTTAACAAAATTAAATCTGTTCAAGTATCTTTTACACTAAAAAAGGATACCTGTCCTCCGCTAAACTACCGTAAAATATATAGGACTACATTTAGACCGCCGATTAACTTAGAGAAAGCACATCTTCACCAAGCGGAAGCAACTAGGCCTAAAAATGAAAAAAATGTACTGGCTCATTGGAAAAACATCAGAGCTCATTACCAAAAACAAAATATTTTTGTACTTAAGCCAATCTGGAATTACGGCATTCAACTATGGGGCACTACCTCAAATTCAAATGTAGAAATTTTGCAAAGATTTCAATCTAAGGTTCTACGTAAGATCGCCAATGCTCCATGGTTCGTAACAAATGAAATCATTCGTAATTATCTGCAAATACCATCAGTGTAAGAAGAAATAAAGAACTTTTATAAAAAATACACAAATATACTACAAAATTATCCCAATCGACTTATAGATAATCTACTAAGATCGTCAATCAAGAGCACCAGGCTCAAGAAACATAAATTTCTACAAGATTAGAACAAATATGGTGTAAAAGTTATTCTCAACTCAAACATTACAAATTATTTTTATTTTTATTTTTTGTTCGCTTTTTCTTTATAAACTAAATGTTAAATATGTAACAAAACTAAATTAGAATGCTCGCTGGAGTATTGTTAATCAAACATGTGACTCTATAATAATAAGAATAATTTACTTATTATGGTATGACCTCTACGTTAGCAGTTGAACGGTACGGACGCGTGGGTAACGCTCTCCGTGGTTAAGTTAATACCGAGCTAATTTGAACAAATTGAATTGGATTTTTCTATGAGGGATTCGAGGAGTCGATCCGTCCCCTGAAAAAAGAAAAGAAAAGAGAGAGAAAAAAAAAAAGAAAACGCGGGAGACTCGGTTCTAAGTGCGACTTAATAAGTGAGGAATATGTGTAAAGTGCCGGTCTAAGTGTAAGGGCTAGGAAAAATTTGCAAAAAGCCGTGTGCTGTGAAATTTGTTATTTTGTTTTTTATTTTGTCTTCTTCTTAAACATGATGGCCTGAAAAGGAATGGTTACTGGAAGAAAACGACTGAAATTTTGAAAACAAACTACTAGCCGTGATTGTTTACATTGGTCTACATTTGAATACAAGACGTTGTAGTACAAGCCATGACAGTTAGGAAGGACAAGGCATATAGGTGTTCATTTGGTTAATTGGGATTATTTAAATAATTGTTGGTGATCTGTGTATACATTTATTAATACATTTATTAATTTATTTATTTAATTATTAATTAATTTATTTATTAATTTATTTATTTAGTAATATCGGTTGCGGACTGATTTGTGTATATATTATTTTTTTTATATTTATATTAGTTTAAGTGTTGTTTTATCTGAAAATATGTATTTATATAATTATCCATATATGGACAAGATAGAGTTAAATTAAAGAAAAGATATAGAAACTCACGGCGCGCTCGGGGAATAAGAAAGAAAAAGAGAAGAGAATGAAGGAGAGTGGAAAGAAGGAGGAAAAAGAGGGAGAAGCATGAACGGAGAAAGGCTGAAGAGAGAGAAGCAATAATAGAGCGAGTAGAGCGAGTACATCAAGTGTATCGTGGCTGATCAAGAGAGGGAGAGAGTTGGACTCGCAGGACAGCGAAAGTGAGGAAAAAGAGAAGGACGGAAAACGTAAGAAAGCAGAGGACAATACAAACAACAACGAGAAGGTAAAGGTGTTAGAAATGGAAAGAATCGAGGAATTAATATTAAATCACGGTGAAAAACAAAATGGACACAAAGAGGATATTATAAACAAGATAGAGGAAAGCAATAGAGAATCGGAAAATAAGCTAATGAAAGAGTGTAAATGAGAGGTAAAAAAATGAAGAATTAAGAAGGGAGGTAAACGAATTAAAAAGAAGAGAAGAAGAGAGGGAAAGAAGGGAAGAAAGAAGAAAGTAGTAATTAAAGGAGAATATGAGGAGGAAGAAACAGCGAGACAGACAGCGGAGAAGATGTGCAATGAACTATGCGGAGAAGAAGTAACAATTAAGTAACAATTAAAGAGGCGAATTACATAGGAGGACGGGAGAAGATAATCTTAGTGGAGTTAGAAAAAATGGAAGATAATATAAAAATAAAGAAAAACAAATATAAGCTAATGGGAAAGAAAACACATATAGATGATGATTTGACAAAAAAGGAGAGAGACATGCAGAAGAAAGTAAGAGAATGGGCGTATCAGGAAAGGAGAAAGGGAAGAAAGGTGAAGGTGGGATATGGGAAAGCATATATAGAAGGACGAAAGTATAGTTGGAGTTATGAAAACAGTAGAATGGTAATAGAAGATTTTTTCGTAAACAATGAGGGTAAGGAAGAAGGGAAACGAGGAAATGAAGGGGAAAATATTTAAATTACAACAAATGAAAGAAAAGGTAGGAAAGATACAGAAAAAATGAGTGACAATGAGAAGGGAAAGGAAAGGAGAAGAATTAATAAAGACGAATCAAACAAAGAGAAAGAGAGTATATGTAAGAAAAGGGATGAGGAAAGAGGGGAGAGGAAAGAAAGGACAAGAGGGGGAAACGGAATAAAGGAGGTGAGGAGGGTGGAAAATAAAGCAGCAAGGGAGATAGGGAAAGGGAAAAGAAAGATTAAGGGGTTGCTCTGGAACGTAGCGGGACTAAAGAGAAAAGATGAGGATTTCTAGGAATACGTGAATGATTACGAGGTCATAGGACTGGTAGAAACTTGGGTAGACGAAAGAGAGTGGGAGAGGTTAAAAGAAAAGATGCCAGGAAGCTGGAGGTGGAAGTGTCAACCGGCCAGGAAAGAAAAAAGAAAAGGGAGAGCAAAAGGAGGGCTAATAGCAGGAATCAGAAAAGAGATAGAGGAAAATGAAACAAAATATGAAGAAAAAGAGGGGATACAAGAAAGGAATGTAATAATTGATAATGAAAAATGGAGAATCCTAACAATATAATAATAAGGAAGGTAGGAAGGAAGGATTAGAATGGCTGAAAGAAGTAGTGAAAGAGGAGGAGGAGCAAAATTTAATTATAGCAGGAGACTTCAACGCAAGATTAGGGAATAAAGGAGGTGAAAAAATCAAGATGAAAGAGGAAGAATGGGAGGAGGAGAGAGAAAGAAGATCGAAAGATGAAGTATTAAATAGGCAGGCGAGAGAATTGTTGGAGGTGATAGAAGAGAGATTCACATTAAACGGAGGAAAGGAGGGAGACGAAGAGGGAGAGTGGACATACGAGAAAGCTGGGGGGAGGTCAGTAATTGACTACGGGATAGTAAACTGGGAAGCGTGGGAAAAAAATAGAAAGGTTTGAGATAGGAGAAAGGATAGAATCAGATCACCAGCCAATAATAATGAAGTGCAGAGGGAAGTATAACGGTGAGGAAGAAAGTGAAAGGAAAGACGAAAAGATACAGGACTGGACCGAAGAGGGGGTAGGACATTTCAATAGAGAGATTGGAGAGGTAAAATGGAGAAAGGAAGGGGTAGAAGAAGGATGGAATGAAATAGAGGAAGAAATGGAAAGAGCAGTCAAGTGGAAAAGGAGAGGAAGAAGGAAGAGGCTGGGGTGGGCCAAGTGGTGTGATAGAGAATGTAGAGAAAAAAAGAGAGAGGTGCAGAGGTTAAGGAGAAAATGCAAAGGAGGATGAAATTAGAAATGAAGCATGGATAGTTGGAAAAGAGAAAGTCAGCAAGAGGCTCTGGGAGATTGTAAGAAAATTATAGGACGGAGAGGGGGTGCCCGAAAAGTGGAAAGTGGGGGTAGTAATACCAATATGGAAAAAAGGAGACAAAAGAAGTCCAGAAAATTACAGAGGGGTAACGCTTATGAGCACAGGATATAAGATATACGCGAATATTTTAAATAAAAAATTAGTAAGGGAACTGGATGAAAAGAGGAGGTGGAGCAGATCGCAGGCAGGATTTAGAAAAGGAAGAGGAACGATAGGAAATGTAAAAATCCTAAAATATCTGATAGGGATAAATAATGGAGGAAAGAAAAAGTTATGGGCGTTTTTCATGGACTTGAAAGGCGCGTTTGATAAATTGGACAGATCGATACTGTGGGACATGATGAGGAAACGAGGGGTAGGAGACGGGTTAATAAACAGAATAAAAAAAATATATGAAGAAACAAAATGTAGAGTACGGGTAGGACCGGAATACTCAAGGGAATTCTGGGTAGAAAAGGGGGTAAGGCAAGGGTGCCCACTAAGTCCGACGCTATTTAATATCTACATAGCAGATACAGAAGAAGAACTAAGTAAGGGATATGGAGGAGTAAGGGTAGAGAAGGACAAAGTATGGTCGATAGAATATGCGAATGATATAGTGGTGGTGGCGGAGGATCAAGAGGGTTTAAGAGCAATCATTATAGGAGTTAAAAGATACCTGGACAAAAAGAACTTAGAACTTAGAAAAATCAAAAGTAATGGTATTCCGCAAAAAAGGGGGAAAGGAGGAAGAAAGATTTTGGTGGTGCGGAAGAGAAAGGATAGAAGAGGTGAAACAGTACAGATATTTGGGGTATGAGGTGAGGAGCCAGGGAGGCGAAAAAGAACAAATAAGGGACACAATCAGAAGGGCGAGAGTTGCAATGGGGTGGATATGGAGCTGTGGAGAGAGGAAATTTAAGGGAGACGTAAGATGGAGTCTGAAACTTTTCGACAGCATAGTAAAGGGGATTCTATACTATGAAGTAGATATATGGGGGTTTAGAGAGTGGAAGGAGATGGAAGCGTTACAGGAGAAATACCTGAGGTGGATCTTAGGAGTGGAGCGAACAACGCCGGGCTGCATAGTAAGAGAAGAATTAAAGAGAAATAAATTAAGGGTGGATACTGGTTGGAGAGCTGGAAGATTTGAAGAGAGGCTACAGAATGGAGAGGGAGGAGAAATAGGTCAGAATTGCATGTTAACAAGAAGGGAGGAAGAATTAAAAGTGGATATGAGGGAATGGACAAAAGAGAGTCTAGAGAGAAGGGACTATATGTGGAGAGGAGGTGTAGGGGAATTGGCGCTAAATGAATTAGGAGAAAACAAATGGGAGCTGTTGCGGGAAAGAGACATTCAGGCAGATGAACAAGAGAGGGGAGAAAAGTGAGGAAATCAGAATCGTGCCCAAGATACACAAAAGTGATTGGAATACCGAAGTATATAAGAGAAGGTTAAAGAAGTGAGGGAAAAAAATTACAGATGATAGCCAGGTGGAGGTGTGGAAATGAGGAAAGAGGAAATAATTACTGGAGTATAGAAGAAGAGAGAAGTTGCAGGATCTGCGGAAAAGAAAGAGAAACAATAACCATTTAAAGAGAGAATGTGAACACGTGGATAAAAAAGAAAGAAGAATGGATGTAGTGAACGAGGATGGAAGAGGATATGAATGGATGAAAATGATAGATGAAACAAGGAAAAAAAGAGAGAGAGAGAGAGAGAGAGCATACAGGAGTGTGAAAGAAAGAAAAAAGAATATGTGATGCTTAGGTAAATAAAATGTGACAAGTTAGAGTGAAAATGTAATTAATTAGATGTAATATTACGTAACATGTTAAGTAAAATAAAATGTATGTAATGAAAATGTAAGAGAAGCTGGAGGTGCAGGGACAAAGAAGTCTGTGTAAGCACACTCAGTGTGAAAAACACGTAATAAATACTTATACTTATACTTATACTTATTATGGTATCTAATAAATGGTTTACTTTATAGATATCTTGGTTGTTTGGTTTTATTTCCAACTCGTCTGTAAATAACGGTAGTAGTGTTTTTGTGATGAGGTGTGGTATATTGTACATACGCAGGATTTTTTGTCCAGGCTCTTCTGTGGCACTTTTTAGTTCCTCAATATCAATATGTTGTGGGATGCATACTGCGCAGGATAACTTCGAAGCCTTTTTCTTCTTTTAGTTGTTACGTCTATAAGTGGGTTTTTCAGAACTTAGCGGTTGTATTTTTATTTTATTTTGTCCCAGTACTTTGATAATGTAACTGTCGTTAGCTATCTGTTTTAGAAGACCTTCTAGTGGACGGATATTTTCAAAATTATTCACAAAAATGGGAGATTTTATTTTTACTGCGCTTTCCTCCATTGCCTCATCGTCCTGATTATCGCTTTCAGGCCGCAGCATCTCATACTTATTACTGGTCTTTATAGGTGTACTTAACCAGTTTCATATCTGTGCTTGGCTTTTATTTGTTCTTTGGGTTTGGTTTTCCGGACTATTTCTCGGTTATTTGCCCGTTGCAGTTTTCCACTGTTCTGCGGAATTAGATGTTTTTTTTCGGGAATATTGTTCTGTCTATTCATGTGATTGAAATTGTTCACAATTAAAAGTCACATTTGCGATTTAAACTAACTCACCGTTATCCGGAAATTTGAAAATTAGCGATGATTTGGAATTACGAGTTAAACTTAAACACACGTTTTTAAGTCGTTTAGCTCGACTGTTAGTTAGAGACTTAAAACAATTAAAACAATTATTTCTGAACTCCGTGTGTGAATTGCATATATTACAGACTTTTTAAATATCTTGTAAAATAAGAAGTCTAATGGCATTTCTTCCCCTATTTAAATTAGATCGGACAAATTCACATTTTGACGACAAATCTCCCATTGGTCAATAACAAAACGACTGCTCATACCTATAATGCTATAACTTTGTTTTACACCTACATGCACGAGCATGTTCTCACACGATCGCCGAAACGTTCGGCAAAGTTCGGCGACCGAACAACAAGGGTCCCCCGATCCACTAGATGCTCATTGTTCAATCGTAGAACCAATATGTCGGCACATTCGCTATCCAGTTTTATGTACCACCGGTAGCCTATATATAAAAGAGGAAATAGAGCAAAAACGAGTAATTATAGAGGAGTGACGCTCACAAGTACCGGATACAAAATGTATATGCAAGTGTATTGAATAGAAAAATAATAGAATAGGAATAATAGAATAAAAGAATAAGGGGGGATTTAGTAGGACGCAGACGGATTTTACGAAAGGGAGAGGCGCAATAGAAAATATAAAAACAATAAAACACATAGAGAGAAGGGATTAGCAAAAAAGGATAAAGTGTTTGCCTTCTTTGTGGATATGAATGCGGCATTTTATTAGCTGGATAGAGAGGTACTATAGGAAATGATGAAAAAAAGGTGATTAAGGAGAGTTTAATAGAAATGGTAAAAGAAATATACATAAGAGATGAGATGTAATATAAGAATAGGCGATACATAATCGGAAAGTTTTGGATAGATGGTGAGGTAAGATAGAGATGCCCTCTCAGCTCAACTCTATTTAATATATCTATGTTGGAGACATAGAAGAAGAGTTGAGTAAGAGTATAAGGGGGGTAAGAATAGATGAGGATAAAGTAAGATCATTGGAATACGCGGATGATGAGGAAGGGCTGCACAAGCGGAAAAGTTAGAGGTTAGTGCAGAAAAATCAAAGGTCATGGTTTTTAGAAAAGGGGAAAGAGAGATTCTGGTGGTGCAGGAAAGGGAAAGTGGAAGAAGTGAAAGAAATTCAGTTTTTGGCGTATATATTACAGAATAATAATAGGGATGAAATGGATAGTTAGGAAAGCGAAAATGGTGCTGGGGTGGTTATCGATCTTAGGTTTAAAGTTTTTAAAGTGGTCATTAGATGGAGTTTAAATTTATTTGTTTTCATTATTAAAGGGATTCTATTTTATTGGGGTAGAGATTTGGGCATGTGGCGAAAGAAAAGAAATTTAAGGGATTCATGAGATTAATTTGAAGACCTACTTCATAACGCCTATATATAAAAGTGGATCTCAGAATAATACAACTAACTGCCGTCCAGTCGTGATTTCAAATTGTATTTGTAAAATATTACACTACTCAAATATCAAATCCAACGACCCCGCACAAACCTTATGGGAAGTGGCTCTCGGTTAAATTCGCTGAAACTGATATATGTTGTAGCCCTTGATGTTCTGATGAAATGTATCTATGGTCACAAAGCTTGAAAATCAATAGTTTTTTCTACACGTACATTCTAAGTACAGTGCGAGCTGCCATAAAGATGGGAAGGCCATAATTTATTCCCAGCTTTCAACGCTATTTTTTTTAATGTAATTTGTTATATAATGTAATGTAATAGAAAAACCCACATTTTGAAATTAAAAATACCTAACTACGATAAGAGGTAGTATGAATATCTACTCTAACGAGCCCCGTTGAGCGTTTACGATAATGCAATATAGCATCTTCAAGATGGCGGCTTAAATTAAAAAAAAAAAAAAAACAATATTTTTCCGATTTCTGTCATGTCAGTCTCTTTAAAACTTATACAAATTCACTTGAAATATATTGATTCTATATCCAATATGCGTACAAATCATAAAAATGTATCTATATACGAAAAAAAAACCACCTTATTCCATAGAAAACGCGAAAAATGCCGTTTTGCAACTGCGCAGAATCGCAAGCGTACTCCAACTCGCCCCAAGACGGGGGTGAAGCAATCGCGAAAGAGCGCGGAAGTCCACGAAAGAGAAAAACTATCTCCCGTGTCGTTCACAATTTCGCTATTACTTGTTGTCATCTGTTAGAGCGTGACATATAACGCACAATATACCGCCATCTAATATATATGCAAGTTCTTGAGTAGTTCTTGAGTAAGGTTAGTTTTACCGGGAGGTCCGGGGGGGGGGGGGGGGGGGGGGTTAAATTGTTTTAATTTTAATGTCCCCATAATGTACAATCCATATACATCCAAAAATATATATGTATCCCTTGTAGTCGTTGTGAGTACTCGGTTTATGGGGACTCGCGTATAGAGGTTAGTTTTGGTCAAGTGAAGTTACGATTTGTCTATTAATATATAGTTATATATATGTCAAAAGGCATATTCCAGGACATTTTTACATATCAAATGGCAGTTTCCGGGACATTTGGCAGTTACCGGGACTGTCCCGGAAGTTTTTTATGTCA